>VKOC01016419.1:0-131399 GCA_009364415.1 Spea multiplicata
TTTTAAAAAAATTAAAAAAATATTTTGATAAAAACACTATATCTTTAACTTATTTTATTATTTTTTTTTTTCCTCATGCAGCTAATTTTCTATTATTTATGCCTCGGACTAATTTCTGGTTTCCTCGCTGTTAATGCACTGTTGACCTTTTAAAATGGTGCCTTATGCAATAGATCTTCATCTGGTAGAAGGTCTGATACAGGGGTTTAGGTTTTGTAAGCTTGCTAAAGGCTCTGTTGTCACCCAGGAGTGTACTTTTTTTATGTTTTTTTTTTTTATTTTTTAATAATACCTGTATCTGTAAAATTAGAAGTATGGGTATCCACAGCCGAAGGCAGTCTTACAAGCATTTGTAATACATTCACTGTCCATGTTAGATCTTTTATTTTTTTTTTATTTTTCTTCTGAGCTGTTGCTTTGTTATTGAACTTGCACAAATGTATCCGTACATGCACTTAAATACGCAAATGTTCACATACCTGGAGGTACAGAGTAATGTGTTTTTAAATCGGAGAATATTTATATAATTTTTTTTTTTTCCTCATTCTTGCATATCTAAACTTGTTTAAGACCGGTTATCCACCAAAGCCAATGGTAACTTTTCGAGTTCCTGTTGTGTTTGTAACACATTGCTTTGGGCAAAATATCCTCTCTTCGCCCCACTCCCCACTAATCGACACTCGCATTCTGTTCTCAAAAATGTGCACTCAACAGATAAAAGCAGATGCTACTTGGGAGGATGTTTTTGAAAAAAAAAAACAACAACAACTTTGATTTAAATGAAAGCCTTTGTAGTCTTAGGTCACTGAGTGTTAAGAGCTGTATAAAGAGGTTGAAATCTATTTTTGTAATAATTTTATTTAATGTTAAATATGTTTTCTTGTAATTGTACAAAAAATAACCTAATAGCAGCATTTAGATTTTTAGTGCTAATGTTTTTTTTTTTCTGCATAAAGAAATGACTTGGAAAAGAAGAGAATAAAATTTAGCTTTGCACTTGTCTGCATTAAAAATGTGCACCCATTGATTGCTGATCCCTAGTAGAATAATCAACATTTAGTATTCTGTAAAACCTAACCATGAATGTACTGATGGCAGCATGTTAGTGTTGTGTAATAAAATTCACATAATGCTCAGCTAGCCGATGGCTGTGGCTGGCCAAGCATCATGGGAATTTAGTTTCACAACAACTTAAAAACTACCTGTTGTGAAGTCATGGGCTAGAACTTAAACCATTGAATTTTTTTTTTTTTATTCTTATATTTTTTTTTATTATGATGTTATGATTTGTCTGCCAGTGGGGAAAAAGAAATATGTTGCTAATTTCCCTGCATACAAATAGTTTAAAAGGGGAAGTTTTTTTTTTTTTTTTTTTTTTTTTTATACAACTTGAGTGTTTTGAATATTTTTTATTTTTGTTTCTAACTGAAAAATAAGTAAGGGTACTTTTTTCATGCCTGGAGATGCCTTTTTTAAAAAGTTGTCTCCTTTTTGTTCACTATGTATGTAATTGGAAGGTACTTGTGTTTAGGTTTTTTTTTTGTTTGTTTTTGGTTTGTTTTTTTCCCTCTTGTTTATTGTGCTTTGTGACCTTTCCTGTTTGGATGGTTGCTTGTTGCTTCACTCTGACTTGCCCCCCTTTTTAATTTTTTTTTTCATTCATTTTTGATTGACATTATATTTATATATAATATATATATTATATATATATATATATCTATCATGTGTATTTTTTTTTTTCTTTTTTTTCCCCCGTATCTTTTTGACCAAGGCATCTCACAGTGTTCTGGGGGGGTTTTTTTTATATATTTCGAGTTCCTTCCCATTTTTTTTTTTCTGATCCCAAATTGTGGACGTAAATATGGTTTAAGTTAAGATTACTAGGGTTAAACTGTCTTGCATACCAAATAGCTTAACATGTTTTTTTTTTGTAAACTTACTATGTAAGTAATTCCTCTTTCTATGATTGGTTTTGAGATAAAACCAGTTGAGCGGGTGCCGCAACTTCTTTTTTTCCCTTCTAATTTCATGGTTGTGTGGATGTAGCTGTAAATCAAGTTTTTCCATAATGCCAGAGTACTCTGCAAGCATTTCAAATCTCCTGTGTTTTTTGAAGTGCTCGGAGTTTAGCCATTATAATTGCAAGCAGATAAACAATTGTGGAAACATGCGCTGGCTTGTCTTGCTTGTGAAATGCCACTGGCATTATTTTAGTGAGGTGGGGCTGTGTGAACTTATTTTGTTCCAATGCCTGTAATGTTCTTAATGATAGAATACACTCAGGTGATAACTGAGCCTCAGTCAAGCTAACGAAAAACAAATTTGCTTGAAATTTGACAGAAAAAAAGTTTATATTAGTCAGTTTTATTTCTTTTTTTTGTTTGTTTTGTTTTTTTTTCAGAAATGCCCTGTTTATCTGAAGAATATTTGTAAAGATTTTTGTAAAATTTTGTTTTACAAGATTTTATTTGAAATTGTTTTTTGCAAAATTGTTATATTTCTGTATGAATGTATTTTTTATTGGAATAACATAAAAAAGAATTCCTATCCAATTTGGTCTCTGTCTTTTATTTCTCTCTACTAGTCTAGAGTTAGATGCTACATAATACTTTTATGCCTTGATATTTACTGTAGAGTTTGATTTCATTTAGTAGACTAAAAGTAAAGGTGATGGGGAAAAACCCTTTCACCTAAAATTGAGGTAATAAAAGCAATATTAAACACTCATCCACATCTACCAGACAAGCCAGAAGGCTTGCCCCCCCCCCCCCCGGAAATCCCATGGTGCTGCCTCAACCACAAGGGATTCTGGGTAGGCAAATGCAAATAAGGTAAAAAATGATCATATCAGTAAATGCTCAATTTAGTAGACTATAGACCTTGGCCTTTTTGTTAACCAAAGAGGCTAATCTCCTCCATACAAATATATATATGAACAGCGGCGTTCATTCGTGCTTATTGGCGGGAAGTATACCGCGTATCCACATATACAATATGCCCCCTTTATATTTGCCAAACCATCACCACGAAAATTTAAAGACGTTACATACCTATCATATTCATTAAAGCACCCATGATGGCGCATAGTGTCCCTTTAACTGCCCCATCTGCAGTGACGGTATTGTGACTCATCATTATATCATGGAGCAAGGTAACACAAACTGGACAGGTGCAATGTAATTTCAGGCACTGCACCTGTCAAGTTTGTGCTACCTAAATCCAACCAAAAGTGCCATGCCTGCCCAATGAGTCTCAGGGTCACACAGTATTGAGCAGAATCCCTCGTATTCCACTCTTAATGATATCTGTATTTCCGAGTTGGTGCTTTTTTCAACTGGTATATCAGATTAGGTATCCTTTCTCGACTACAGGTGGCTTACTTCTGCATATTTTATTTTTTATTAAAACCATTTGGTTGCAACAATTGGTAAGTAAATACATTAAAATTATGCTGATAAGTTATAAAGGGGTTAATATCTGACGAGTGTTGGGGTGAGGTTATTCATAACGTTACCATAGCACGCACAGTGTTTAATTTCCCAACCGCATTTGCAGAAATCTCTTCTCTATAAATGTTAATAGTAATATGAATCATTATATTGAGTGGCTGTTTAGAAAGAGAGACCTTCCGCAGAAACAGGAAATATGCAAAACTGAATACTTTAACAATAAACCTAATACTTGAGCCTCTGTACTAAAAGCCTCTTATGTATTAATTCGGTTGTCCTTTAACAAATATCCCAGAGAAAGGGGGAAATCTTTGCATGGATAGCATAGGTTTTGCTGTATTTTCTCCTGCGGTCGTCCATAATACTCTTGCCCCAGGCTAAGGCAACTCAAGTTACCGTTACCCTGTTAAGCAGGGATCCTCAAGTCTCAAAGGGCAATTATGACTTATCCACGGTTGACTGACACCGAATGAAAAAAAAGTCGTCCCGAAGGGAAAGTACCATAAATTGTGGTATTTTTAACCATTTTCCCCGTGCAGGAAGACTCCGCTATGCTGTGGGAGCCTCAAGTGTTTGGGCAACACAATTTTGGCCTGTAAAAAAAAACAATCAACTATTAAGACACTCGAGAAGTTAATTTGACAGAAGTAAACATTTAATATGGGGGAAGCAATATTCTTCGCAACCGTGGTTTCTTGAGCACTTCCTGCTACGACACCTAAGCCTAATGCGGTATAGTCCTAGTAATTCTGGTACTTTTGAGTCATTCCCAACAGACGACGGTGGCATGGTTGGAAAATAAAACATTGTAGTGAGTTTTTTTTGGCTTAGTATGAAATTTTATATATTACAAGGACTTTGTAAAGGACTTTCAGGTCAAACTAGAAGGAAAAGCGGTTTACCAACATCATCCTTCTACCCTTATGTGTCTTGCAAATATTTGATGTTTTATTGAGCATAAGATAGCGTATCACAGAATATATCAAGTGAAGAGGCCCTGCAACCATGCGGCGGCACAATCTAAAGTGTTCTACTACTCTTTAAAACTTCCTTTCTCACAGAACAAGTATGTATGAGAGGGCAATGGATAAATAAAACAGCCTCCTCGCAGGAGTGGTTAGAGCTAATACAGTGTTTGGGGGCAAAGGTGGCACTCACAAGCTGTTTGGGGGCAAGGCTGGCTCTGTGGTTTATTTACACAACTGGAATCTGGTCACCTTAAACTGGGGTTTAGAGCCACCAGCCTTTTGTCCTGCGATCCTTTGACAACTTCAGTCATCGCCCTGTGAACGGGAGATGAAAAATAGAAGAAAAAAAAGAGAAGAAAAATAAGTGTCAGCTCTTTAGGGCAGATTTCATGAAATAACGCAGACCTTGCAAACTGTACATCCTGCCACCTGCTCTGGACAGTCTTCAGCCTGTTAGCTTCGGATTGATTAGGTAGAAGCTATTAGCGTTTCCTTGCATGAAGCTAGGAGTTTAGCAACTGGGGATCCTACAGCTGTCGTAGAAATACAATTACCCAGACCCTGAATTTGGCGAAGCATCATGGGAGCTGAAATCCAAGTACGGCTGGCGAAATACACGTTTTCAATCTCCACAGCACCTTTCTCTGTGTATTCTCTGAATTGTGTGCAATTTCCTACATGAAAGATTTTTATCGAGTGTAAAATAGCGTGCCATTTGCAAGCGATTAAGTCCTGATGGAATACGAGAAATTCAATCACGTATCCAAAATCCTATTCATCTAAGGAGTGCGCTGTGACTACAACTCCCATCATTAACAGTCTGTCAGCGGGTTAAGCACAACGGGCATTGTAGTACCTAGAACTCGAGTGACTATGTATGTTAAATGACCTTTTTGTCCAAACGAGGGCCTTACACGACGCTAAACATTCTGGTCTGTAGTTTGAAGACACGGCTATTGTTCTTATGACACGCAGGGTTCTAGTTCACAAACACCCCACACTTTGAATAAGAGTCACCCCATTAGCTGTAAGCGGAGGTGACTTTGCTGCGGACATTGACTCTCCTGGAATGTAACCTTCCTCAGAGTCCCCCAAATAGAGCAGGCTCTGCCATCCATATATTAATTTAACTTGTCAAAGACCAGGACAACTTCTGAAGGATGGATTGACCTCCTCAGAGACACAAGTTATGTCTTCCATTATCTTCCTTTGTTCTGGACTAATTCTTCAACCAAAGCCCCCTTTTTTTTTTTGTTAATTTAAGCCATCTGTTTTTTGTTTCCATACGGACAGCTATGTTTTCTTGATCCCAATAACCCCATCCTGCTTTTCCCTTTCATTTGTCAAGTCAGTCATTGCTATTTTAGTTCATTTCCTCTTTTAACTAAAAGTTAACCAAAACATTTTTAGAAATGGGGAACAGTTAATAAGAAAGTTAGAGCCGGAAATCGGGGGCTGTTCTGGTTTAAAGATCTGGGACGACTACCTGAAGCCTTTTTTGTATATTGCAATTCTACATATAGGCACTGGGTACCTAGAGCAGCATTACATAATGACTGGATCCTTTCTGTGGCTCTTTTGCTGGATTTCTTTGAACTTTGAGTGTTTTACATACAAAATATTTTTTGGGAGGGCTTTTGTATTTATTAATTGTTTGGATTTGCCCCCTCAATGGGGTTTGTGGAGCTACAACTCTTAATTGTTATTACCAAACATTCCTGAACCCGCACTTTGGATGTTTTTTGGGGGACAACATAATTTCATCTTAACCTTTCAACCAAGATCAGCAAAAAATGAAATCCCCAAATGGGCAAAGCATTATTTTTTTCACATTTTAGAACATGAGTTGGAAGCTTAAGAGAAAACCAACGATGATTTAGTAGCACGCTTGTTTTTTTCAATGACAGGCGGTGAGGTTGAATCACAGACCAGATTACCAGGAAGTTCTTTCTGCATAGTCAGCACTTTTTTTGTTGTTTTTGTTGTGTTCCCCAGGTCTCTCCACATCTGGGGACGTCCTGCACCCTCATCCCGCTTTCTGTGAGTAAAACCAGGAAAAGAAACAAGCGATGGATGTTACTTCCTGAGTGCGCTCCATTGTCCCGAAAGATCCCAAGCGCTGTGACATCCTTCTAAGGAAGAGGAAACAACATTTATCTGCCCGTACGTCATGCGCATGGAATGTCAGCAAAGGGAAACTGGAAATTATTTCGGTCTCAGTTTGACAAAATAACGGAATCCCCAGTAGAGGCCATTTTTATCCAAGATAACGTTGTTCTAAAGGCTTTCCACTGATTGCAGACAACGAAACGACATAAGGAAATGACACCAAAACCTCTTCCCGCGTTTTTGGTGGAATAGAGAGTGAACTGGTTTTATTACTAGTATCAGATGAAAAATAGGTTTTAAAAAATATTCTGTTTCCTCTTTTAAAGCACTTCCAATTTTTGCATAATATAATGTTTTTAGGCAGCTGCATATTAGCCATTTGAGTTCTCGCTCTGTTTTCTTATCCCAATCTACTAGACAAACACCCTGACTCCTTATCATCTAGCCTTTAGTAAACAAACAGTAGAATGGATGAGTCTTAATCACCCGGCCGGACTCTCCGATTAAAGTCTATGGTCTTCAATTAGCATTGCCATAAAGAATCAGGCCAGTGTGGTAGTTGAGTAGGGAAAGTCACCCTAAATATCACATGACCAGTGGTCCCTTCCTTTACGACATTTAATTTCTATCGCTCCTTTGTGTACCACATTTGTAACTGGGGTAACTGGGGTAACTAAGATATGTCTTATCGTGGCAGCTTAAAGGAAGGGATCATTTTGGGCTCAGGTCTGGCATCATCACTCCTATCCGTATTGAAAATCTGATAAATAAGTTATATTTGATTTTATTTAAAAGTTGGAACAGACCCAAGGATTTGTATTTTTTTTTTAAAAAAAACAACTTTTGACTGGTTAAATATTAAGGTCCATTTAACGTCAGCTCTGTCTTTAAGACGCATTCCCAGAAATGATTGATAGACAAGCCTTTAAGCAGTTTATTCGATTTACGTTTTTTTCGATTTTGGAAAACACAAATTGGTGCCGTTACAGATTACAGGAGGGAGTTCGACAGGAATGCAAAATATTTCAACATGTTCTGGCTGAACAGCTGGCTCTTTCTTGATTATTTGGACGAGTAGGGAGGCCGTAAAGATATTTTCGGGAACACAACCTCCTTTTTTTTTTCTTCTTCTGTGAATACATGTTTTTACCTGCAAGAAAAGGTATGCAGAATTTCACAATTTTAGTGTTCTGGGAGATTTAACCATTAAGGGTCTCAAATAACAAACACCACGGTTCAATATCCCAGGCCACTATTTTATTCTTTAAACAATATTTTGGTAAAAAAATTCTAAATGTGAAGCAGTCGTCATGGAAACCAGTAGACTATGCCTGCTAATTATCAAATTTTAACATTTTGTACTAAAATTGGTCTGACTGTCATACTAGTCACAAAGGATTGCACTTATCTAAAAAATACAAAATATATATGCTAAAGCAATGTGTTATGTTTTCAATATGTTACATTTTTACATTTTTCTATAATTAGGAAATATGCCCTGTATTGAAAATCACAATGTGTACTAAATGTATTTTCAACATTTTATTATAGCCCAGAATTTTTTTTTAATATTAGAAAGCAATAAATATACAACTAGTTACGCATTAACGCAAAGTTAAGTTATTTATGTTAAAGAATATAAATATATATAGTATATATAAGCATCCAAGTCAAAATGAGATGGGGTTCTATGAATACTTCAGATTTGACCCAAGAGACCCTCATTTCTACCGTAAACCAGACTGTTTATAGAAGGCTAGGTCCTGTAGCTAATAGCCATTATGTTCATAAGGTAGCCATAGGTGGCATTCACCAGGGGGATTAAATCAATCAACCCATCTAAACTGCAAATTTAACATCCAATATGATTTAGAATGTGATCTTCATTTTCAGTAAAAGTCTAGATATTGGGTCATTGAATCGAGCCCCAGATATCCGCTCCGAAGCGTCTTTTACGGTCACCATAATCAGGTTATTGACAAACTCATCCAATTAACCCCCTACACACACAGATGCCAGTATCTAATATACCAGCATGTTTTGGGCTGGACAGCTGGGACCCTCTTGACATAACAAAAAAAAAGGGACTTTGATCTGTAGATTTAGATGAAAATCAGAATTGGCTCCTAATCTCGCAGAGCTTTTCCGTATCTGGGTAATGTGGGTGGCTGGGAAGAATAATTGCATATAGCAAGTGATGAGGGGCAAGGAAGGAAAATAACGTTGCTGGATGTGGGATAGATAATGGCATTAGTGATGGAAGCGTAAAGTACCGGGGGAATGTTAATTACAGTCAAAGAGAATTCAATGTTTCTGTTAACGCATAGCATGGAGCTGTATAACATGGATAAAGTATGTAAAGTATTTCTTTATGCTATTAAAATGCAGTTACCATGTCTGTAGATCTTGTAATGTAAAAACTTTTGCCACAGCAGAAGCTCATTATAACTCCACTTTTGCTCCATTTGGATCTATATATATATTGTTACTGGTTGACATTCGTAGATGACCTGATCTCTTTCACCTCTCTATGGTCCCTTCATTTTTCTTTGTCTTGTTGATTTTATGTTTTGGAACGTATGTGTAAAAACATATTCAAGTTGTTCTAATACACTGCACACTCTGTACAATTCTTATTTAAAAAAATTGGATGTCTGTTCTATTTAATGAAATTAACAATGTCTAGGAAATGCAATGGCAGAAACGTATTTCCTAATATCCTATTGTCCTATTATTTTTAATAGTAAATTAGCAAATAAATAATATATAACATGCTACTCCTCTGGCTGGGCAAAGGTTATTAGTTCCAGCTCACAAACTGCCAATTATAGTCCAATAAAGAAATAATAGACCATTAGCTCCAAATGTCCATCATACAAAAACTCCATTATTTTAAAAAAAACACAGTATGCTGCATAGCCAAAGGTTTAAATCTACATTTAAATAATATTAAAAAAAAAATCATAGAACAAACATATTTTTTCCATTAAAATGGGCATATAAATAAGTTCCACTAAAAAAAAAAATTCTTGGTACTCTGTTAATGTGGGTGTAGAATAACAAAAGGTTTTTTTTAAGGCCGAAGGTCACATAAAGTTCTTCCTCCGAGAAATCTTAGGGAGGGAAAGCTATAACATTTCATTTAATTGTGTCTAGTGGCTTATTAAAATGCTGGAACATGTAAAAACCTAGCGTGCGATCGGCCATCGGCCTTAAAGTGCCGGGGTCGCCATTGCCAGTCTGGCCATGGAGTTTAAGCATGTCTCTCCCTTCAAGCAATACATTGCAAAATGCATAAGGCATGTAAGATATACAATTTACGTAGAAGAAACCCACAGTTGACTTTAACATTCCAAGCATTTAGATTTCACTATATCATGGAGGTTTCCGTATTCCGTTGAAGTTCCCATCAACAGAGCCCTTGGGGATCCCGGGACTTTAAAGCACGTTCTTCTTGATCTAGCGGATACCGATAACGTCATTGAAGAAAACAGATTTTAGAGATTATAGGGATGTGAACCAAATTACTGTTTTAAAGAAAATTTCTAGAGGCTAACAGGAAATTGAGCTCATTTGCCCAGAATACAAGAAAGAGAGTGATTTTTTTTTAATATAGGTCCTTTACATTGTTTTGGCTGGCCCCTCCAGCATTACATTTAGCATTTTACACGGGGTAGGTATTTTGGGCCAAATTGCCTAGTAGGTGTAGTTGCTATGGGGATAGGGCATATCCGTCTCCACTGTCGACACAGGTCACTCTATTATTTATATTATGATTGGTTAGCTGATCGCTATAGCAATAAACCCATTGTTGCTCTGAAATCACTTACTAAGCATAATTTCCAGTATTACTTACTTTGTATTCCAGTGTTTTTATCTTAAAGAAAATTACGCAGAGACATAGAATTTGACGGCAGATAAGAACTATTGCTCAAACAATTTTTTTTATCTCATTTTTGTATTTGTGATTTTATAGATGCGTGCCAAACACTGGAATGCTACTTATTTGACGAATATAAACAATTACACATAATATACGCCTCGGAAAAAATGACCTACTGTACTCCTCTTCTCTCCCTTTCCTCCCGCCACACTCAACAAGCTATACTCGACCACACTAACTCACACTCTATTCCCCTAACATTACACCACACTCTGTGGGACACACATTTAGTTGGCCTCTACCTTCCTTATCGTAGTCCCGTAGCACACCCTTGCCCATTGTAAAATCCCTGATGTATTCCCGACATACGACTGCTACCTAACCCCACATATTTCAATACATATCACGCTATCCCCAATCCTGAACTGCTCAGCCTCCAATCATCTTAATGCCAGATCGCCGCGTCACTTGCACACCCCTTCGGACCTTGGCCTTAAATCCCACCGAGCAGGACCACCAATTCCCATAGCTACAAGCCTTTTATAGAGAGAGAGATATGGGCTTTTTAGAGTTGGATTGTCTAATGAAAAACTTTAGGTGATTTATATCTTCTTCTATGTCGGCCCAATGAAAGGCATCAACTTTAACTAAAGACTCCAAGGTCTTATGAGAGAACCTATAAGTAATTTCAAGAAGACGGGGACTATTAGGGAACACTGTAGGATACAGGCTTGTCGTCATCTATTTAGACAACATTGGCCTAATTAACTATGTAAAAGGACAGTATACGTTCTCACCCCTACATATATATATATATAAGCATGTTTAATAAAAACTGCCAAGCTTGGAGTAAGATATACTTATCACAAAGCACAAAGTTTGCATAAATCGAGTATTCTAAAAGGACTAACTTATATGTTAACAATCATTCAAATTGCTATATATATATATATATATATATATATATAGTATATAATTTTTTATTTGACATTAAATAATTTTGAAAAGTAGCATTATAAGGCTGAACAAGAGTACAATGAAATTTGGAATATATATGTAAAGAAAAGCTTTATCCAAGCTGCTAGGGTTGCTTTAAAACATCAAAAAAGGAAGAGAAAATAGACAAACTAGTTCACATAAGGTCTTTAGAGTCTTATTTTATTTCCTAATTTCTTCCATTTAAACCAGCTGCACCATCCATGCTGTCTTCTGGTGTTTTTTCCCCCGAAATCCCCCGTGACTCCCTAACTCATAGCTTGCGCCGGCCCTTTGCTATCCTGACACATTTTTCCAATTAAATATATATAGTGATGCTAAAAAATATAGCCTCTATACCACATACCAATGTAATTACATAAAGGGAAACCTTAATTATGGGAACAAAAAAAAGGCAAATGAAGGAAATCTCCACGACTCTTAAGCAGGAACATTGTGAGTGGGGGGGGGGGGGGAGCACGGAAATTTTTTTACCATAACCCTCGAGATTATTTCTTGACATTCTGTGCACATCAAGAATAGTGCAAGTTCTTCCTATATGCTTATTTGTCACAAAAAACTACATTCTTCCTCTAAAATGTTAAAAAATATCCATAATAGTCATTTGGGACATGCTGTGCTCTTTTGTAAAGAACATTAGAAGCATTGCCCATAGTTCTGTTGAATACTAAAATTCTCCCCACCAATAATTCTTGTAGAATTATTAATATTAATAATATTATTAATATCGTGTAGAATTTTGCCTGATTCATCATTTTTGCTGGGAACATTGAATTGTCATGTGACACAAAAGGAGGCACTGATAAGATGTTGCCATAGAAACCGAAAATGCATCTTAAAATGTCTTCTTACGTGTTGTTTTCACATGATTAAACTTTTGGAGGAAATAATAAAAAAGACAGATTGGCTGAGGGCCAGAAGATTCTGTATCAGGATTACAATAAGGGAGAGTGAAAGTAATAATAACATTAACACATGTTGAGACATACTGGTACAGGATGAGAAGAGGGCCCTTCCCTTGCAATCTGTATAGAATGCTTGGCTGGCCCTGTAAACTGTATAGTTATATCCGTGCGATTTCTCCAGTATCTCCTTACCAATTGAATTATGCATCATACAGTCCCAGCTCAGCCCTTCTTGCTGGAGGAACCCGCCGGTGTTATTATTTATCTTATTTTTATGGTGACCAACAATCTACGCAGCGTTGAAACCACAACTCTCCCTTTAGTGAATAAAACCCTTTTAGGCACCATATTATCGTTAAAGTTTTCCGCTATAGATAATAAAGGTATAGTTAAGTTTTTACTTGGCTAAAAGTTACCTCCTGGGAAGAAAGAGCGTGTTTGGGTACGTAGGTCTTTCTTATATACATTTTCCCACTTTGGGTAATTGGATATTGAAACGATATTGTATAGTAATATGTTCATACCGCCTGGATCTGCCCTGGTGGGTGGTGGTGGGGTGCTTAGCACCCATTCCTTGCCCTGGTTCTGCCAGCTCTTCCAACCCAAAGTACAGGGGATCGTCCCAGGTACTGTATGAATACTCAAAATTGTAAGCTTGCGAGCCGAGCCTCTCCAAGTAATATATCGGTTTGTCTTAGTCTATCAATTCTCATCTTGTCAGACCCCTTGAATTTATGTATTGTATTAAGCACTGCGGAAATTGTTGGCGCTATATAAATAAAGATATAATAATAATCATAATAATAATCATAAATAATAATAATAATGCACAACCATTTTTAAATGAATGGGTCTTCTTTAAATTTGAGTTGCCATCTAAAAACGCAGACGTTTGTTAGGCTACCATTTTTGGTATAAAGTCCTTTTCGAAACACACATACTACAGATAATTGGACCTGTCTGATAGTTTACGTGTTCTTTAAATATTTTTTTCTGTAGAAAAAACATGTTCACTTTAAATGAGGTAACCCTCGATGACCCCCAGATAAACACGAGCCTTCTTGATTGCTAACAGACGCCTGGAGACCTGACTGTGGTCGCCTCTTACCTCTGGGTGACATAAGCAGGACTCTCCCTTTCATGATGTTTTGAGCAGAAGGGCAACTGAGGTGCTGATCCTTGCAACATTCTGAGGACATCGTAAGGGGAGTGTTGGCCTTAATGCGGAACATCTGCATTTGCACTTTCTTTGAACTCCAGAAAAAAAAAAATCAGCATGAGAGGCAGAAACCTCTTAAAGAACGAGTAATGTCTCATTTTTTTTATCTGACGTATAGTTTTGCAAACAATGTTTTTAAACGAGATTGACAATGAAACATTGTTTTGTCCAACGTATCTTTGTACTTGCCGGTAAAACAACCACAATTTCAAAGATTATATCTTAAGCAGCCCATGTGAGTCTGACTGTGCACTAATAAACCTAAACAATATATATTTGTAAATATATTACAAAAAAATGAAAAATGATGATGCTCCAGTCAGCAGGGCAGGAAGGGTCTTGAGATGAGCTCATATATAATTGGAGACCCTTCCCCACTAAAAGGCAAAGAAAGATTAATAGGTTCCTGTGTAAATCACACTGTTGTAAAGAGGGTATGGAATGTGGTCAATATATCGTACTGAATCCACTGGAGTTTTTTCAACCAAATCCAAAGTTTGGCATATGCCGAACCTGGGGCAAAGTCTTGGCAAAATGCTCAAAGCTTGGCCAAAATACACTGGGCAAATAAAATTGGGTTGGACTTTTTGGTGTTTGGCTGCTTCCCTTCTTATCACCCCTACATTAGCCCTATAAACATGGAAATCTACCTACATGACCAGGGCCAGGCTGGCCTAGGGGTGCAACTGCCCCCAAGTTCAAATTTATTAAAACAGGAGTTGTCTGTCTTGGCCCAACTGCAATGTTCCATGACATCATGGTTAAAGTGTGGCTGCTTGCATGGTGTGTTCTAGGCAAGGTAAGTGTGTGTGTGTGTGTGTAATAGAGAGAGTGTGTGTATGTTCTTGTTAGAGTGAGCATGTGTTAATGTCTGCATATGTGTTAACCCCTTAATGACAAAGCCCGTACATGTACGGGCTCAAAATGCATTGTTTTCAATGGGTTTAGGGGCTGCCCATTGTCCTTAAGGGGTTAAATATGGGGGAGGCAGGGACACACTTAGCTTTATTTGCCCTCTGAGCCAAAAAATACCAGCCTCCCCCTGTACATGATTACTCTACCTAATTTAAAATGTATAACCCTTTGCATGTATTATCTTATGTGTCTATTGGATACTAGATACACATCATGCTAATTCAGAAACTATGTTATATTTACTTAACCTTACTTATATTGGTTCATCGTGTTCATTTAAAGGACAGCTCCAGCCATTACAGTAATGTACAGTTATGTTTTTACATCAAAGGTTTCGACTCATTTAAAGTTTAAAAACACACAGTACGTCCTTATGCCAAACTGTCTAGACATAACTATTATTTCAAAAATATGCACTATTGTTTTTGGGAACGAACCCAATGTTAACCGAAAGATTATTATTGAAGATAATTGTCATTCTGTATCGTTCTGAAAATGACAATGTTTCTAATTTACCTATTCAGCACCAAAGGTTTGCAAACACACTTGAAGGTCACCAAAAGGGTTAAACCGACATTAAAAGGGAAAGTCCCATAGATACAATCTTTTTTTCTCATTGAGCGTATAGTCTTATATATAATGTTGATCACATTAAGGTAGTCTGGACATGCACGCAAGTGGGGGCAACCGACACTAGGTCCGTCAGTTTCCTGCGGGAGGACCATGCCTGCACCAATCAGTAAGAACAAGAATGAAACAAAACTACAGTGGATATAAAAAGTCTACACACCCCAAAGGTGGAAAAAGTTCTGACATGATTTATCTCTGTCTCATTCTTTAACATCACAAGAATCTGGCATTGGGCTGTGTAGACTTTTTATATCCACTGTATGCAGTCCAGAAGTTTCTATCCAATGCTTGTAAGCATTTAATTATTTTCACATTTCACATTATTATTTAATTATATCCACATGGAGCAAAACACCCCCCCCCCCCCCAGCAGAACAAAACCAGAAGTTTGACGCGTTGCGCACTTACGTGCTTAGTCTTAGCATAGGTGTAATTGCGAAATGTGTCAAGCTTCTGTTTTTGTTCTGCTGGGGTGTAGTTTGCTCCATGTGGATATCATTAAGCACTTACCAGCACTTACTCTTGTAGTTTTATCTAATTTTGCTTTAATAAACACCCTTTACCTGCGGACCTGGAGGCCGCCATTGTTATCAGTCATGTGATATCTTGAGTGACCTTCCCTGCTCAAACGCCACACTGAGCTGGTGCTTTATGGCAATTCTAATGAAGTCCATTCAACTATAGTCTTTCATTAGCTGGAGCGTCCAGCTGGGTGATTAAGACCGAGCCATTCGATTGTTTACCTCAGTCAGGGCGTATGCCTAGTAGACTGGACCAGAACTAGAACACATACACATGGCTAATATACAGCTCTCCAGAAAGATTATTAAAGCAGCACCAATTTTTTTTCAAAATCTTTTTATGTATCTATTTATCATTAATCTAATACTAATAAACATATCTAAAGAACACCTAATCAAAGAATAGACTGTTCCATATAATCTATGAAGAAAATCACAATGTGTTCCATCATCTATTGTGTAGCAAGTCTTATATGTAGTGCACAATACCACAATACTTCATGTGGGTCCATTATAATTAGGCTTCTCAAAGTAAATATAGTCTACGCATGTCACTCAGTTAACTACAATATGTATTTTGAAGTTCAACGGGGGACAGTCTTGCTTCTCAGCCATCAAAAGGACAAACACCTTTTGATGTACAACACAAAGGATACAAATACCCCTTTCAACAATCGTTTTTTGTTTTTTTTTTTCTCGTTACAAATAGCAAGGTTGTGAAGTCCCGCACTACAAAAGCATTATAAAACATCAAGGACTCGTTCGCTGTCATTATCTACTGCTGAGTATTGTATACTATCATGCTTGGGTAGCTGTTAAAGTTTAAGTGATATAATTCACAAGAATGCCTGACCTGGAAAAATACAAAAACCAAAGGGAATACGATACTTATTGTGCTCACTTATGCTGTTATAAAGCCTATTAAATTATTAGGTTTGCTTTTATTTGTAGTAGCTCTATAAATACTTTTTTTTTTTTTAATCTTTTTTAAAGGGTAATTGTCGCCTTCACACAAAACTGAAGTCCTTTTTTTTTTTAAAAATAACTACTCGAAGATTGTGTTTTTATGTTTTTTCAGTGTCATTGTTTTGGAGATGTTGGATTTTAAAGTAAAGGACTATTGAAGCTCAAGGAAGCGGAGGCAAAAATGTTTAAAAACTCGAATGGCTGCTAATTAATTTCCTCTACTGAAATTATTTTCCTTCCCCCCCCACCAAAGGCCGTCTGAACAACAATCAGCAGCTTAACAACAGATGAGATATACCCTTAATGGGGAGGAATAAGAATAAGTTAAGATGGCAGCTCTGATATCTGTAAAATGGCTTTTTAGTACATGTATGTTGCTTATTTTAATCTGTAAACACAATTATATAGGTTTGTTTAGTGTATAGAGCTGTAAAATGTAGGATTTTGGAACTATGACGGATCTGCTTTAGGCTTTTAACGTTATGTATGTTCTGTATAACATAAGGAATGGGGAATGAACTTAAAATACAGAAAGGTATAATAAGAACCATTTGGCTCATCTAGACTGACCATTTTTCACTACCTGCTGTAAACCCTTAAACCGTTCTTTGTTACGTTAAGGATAGGCTTATGATGACCACCCCATCAATGCATGCATTCCCTTACTGGTGACACTTAATCTACAGGCTGACAACTGCCCGCTGTGACAACGAGGACTAGACATTCCATGGCACTTTAACTGTAACTGGATACATAGTTGAAACCCCCCCCAAATTTTTTCCCTTAACTTTGGAGAATCCATGAAATTCCGCGTTAGATATTAAAAAAAAGTGGTTTTGGGTCAATATCTGAAAAGTGGACTTATCACCATAGCAACCACTAAAATAACCCAATCTGGTAAGCTTTGTACCAGAATCATTTTTTTTTAAGGAATCCCCACGGTAAGGGGGAAGATACAAGAGGTGGAACGTTTGAGGGGTGGTAAAGCCATAGAGGGGGTATTGCCCAGGTTTCGATGTCGCAACATACAAAGCAGAAGTAACAAAGTCATACAAAACATTGTAAAAATAAAAAAAAAAGGCAGTTTGATGCGGTTTAATGTATATTAGCACTGAAAACTTACATGTGGTTCCAGAACCCCAGCTGACGGCAATTTTGCTTCATTTATTGAGAATGCTGTCTGTGCATAAAAGTTCTCCCCCTTCTAGAGTAGATTAACTATAATGTAGTTTCTCAGTAATGCCTTTTCTCACGCCATGATCATCAAATATGGATGAGACCTTCCTTCTAATTACAATTTCTTTAGTGCCGGGCAGATGTAACATTATTTCATCTGCAAAGCTTGCAAGAGAACTAAGTACCCCATGTGCAGCGCACATTATATCTCTGTATGAAGTTGGCATTAAAGGGATTCTTCTGGATTTCTCGCCAGATGTCAAGCTAGTCCTTTTGATTCTGGAGTGAGCAGCAGCACATATCATCCCTGTTACTTTTTATTCTAGGTTAAATGGTTCTGAAACTTAACGAATAATGTATCTGATAATTAGAACAATTATGGTGGACTTTTTTTTTTGGGGGGGGGGGGTTAAAAGATTAAAATGTCACAGGTCAACCTGAAATCTAAATCTAGCATAGTTACTTTCTGGAATGCATCATTGGAATCTTGGGTTATTAACAAATGAGTCTGGCCCGTTACCAAGTCTGGACATTAAAAGGCTACAGCCTCAAACATTCACAATTTGGTGGATAAAAAAGATTTAATTATCCAGAAACTGCCTGAGGTTCCTTCTGTTGGGTAACACGGCATATTTTGAAGACAAGCCAAGCCTTGGAACACATTCTCAAATTCCACATTACAATTTGTGACAGTCAAGCTTTTTTTTAGTAATATCTCAATACAACGGAGATTTCCAGTCGTCTTCCATTAGCACTTATTTATAAAACGGATGGTTAAAGAAAACAAGGGCAAGGACGCAAAATCCAACTAGTTAAAAAATGTATTTAAAATACGTGAGACTGGGGGGGGGGTCCAATAAAAAGAGATGTACTAACCAATAGAACAACATTATTATGATTGGGAAGCCATTCTTTATTTAGTGTA
This sequence comes from Spea multiplicata, assembly GCA_009364415.1. Taxonomy (NCBI): domain Eukaryota; kingdom Metazoa; phylum Chordata; class Amphibia; order Anura; family Pelobatidae; genus Spea; species Spea multiplicata. The sequence goes on from VKOC01016419.1 coordinate 18,663, forward strand.
AGTGTGTGGATGAAGCAAATGTAATGAATTACACTTTATCCTCTATGTTAATAGAGCTGGTGAAGTCAGCATGGGATCCAGCCATGTGATTGGTTAATCCTGCCTTACATCTCACGTCTGATTGGAAATCTGGACTTTCCAACGACTCCATCTTTTCTTCTACTATTTAAGGGGCCGTCGAGTTATTTTGTTAATGCTCAATCAATCAAATGAATGACTACCCCCCAAATCCAATTTCCCTTCAACAAAACTTAAAATTCAATTTAAAGACAGAAAGAAATGTATTTCTTTTGTCAACCGTCTTAGTTATCTAGGACATAAGGAGGGACTGCGTAAAGTGTGGTCTGAGGAACATGTTTTAACCCCTTTAAGGACAATGGGCGGTCCCTAAACCCATTGAAATCAATGCATTTTGAGCCCGTACATGCTTTATCATTAAGGGGTTAAGGATGTATCTAGCTGGACAATGCTATATCCCAATGGATCTGTGAATCCTGCCCATTCATACCAGACAACCCAGCTTGTATTGTATGCGATAAGAAACTTGTATATGATAACTATGAGCTGGCACACACTTATAGAAAAGATAAAAAAAAAGAATTAAATGGTTGATTGAATATGGTCTTTGTGATGGCGATAATACATCATAATCTCAATATTTTGCTCTAAGATAGAATTATGCTCTTCCTAGCAGACAACCGTTTAATTAAGATGTTAAAAAATAAAATGTCTATTTGACAAGCAAGTGATTTATTATTGCATATTGCAGCAGAGGAATAGGTTTGAATTGTGTTCAAGGGCTGACGTTCAAGCATTAATTTTTCTGGGCTGTAAATTGTTTTTACCGTGAAGCTTAAACACTGTGTGACTTATGTAAAGGTCAATCAGTTATTGATTACAATCAATTATAGGCCACCAAGTGAATAAAGAGTGTATATCTGCATGAATATATTAACCGAGTTAGTATCATGACTTTGAATCACACTCATTAGAAGATCAGAGTATAATGATGTATCTGCAGCATGACCGTGATAACACAGTAACAGTTTCCATGGCAAAGTAAAACCATTGACATTGTGAGTACTCCATCCACCGTGGGTATTTGCTAGTTAGGATTTTTAACAAAATAATATATCAAGTTACATAAAACCTAGAAAATAAGACACTTAAATGCTACTTAGCCACTTAGCCGTGGGAAATTTTATTGCAATGCGCTATATGGACAAAAGTATTGGGACACCTGACCATTACACCAACGGGCACTTGACATTTCGGCCAATGCTATGTTTCCAACTGGGAACAGTTTGGGGAAGACCCTTTTCTATTCCAGTATGACTGCGCCCCGCGCACAAAGCAAGCTCCATAAAGACATGGTTAGATGAGTTTGGGGTGGAAGAACTTGACCGGCCGCACAGAGCCCTGACCTCAACCCCATCGAACACCTTTGGGACGAATTGGAATGGAGATTGCGAGCCGGGCCATCAGCGCTCGACCTCACAAATACTCTACTGAATGAATGGGCAACATTTCCCACAAAAACTCTCAGAATGTAAGCTGTTATATGGGAGACCAACTTCTTATAAATGTCTATGTATTTAGAATGTGATGTTGTCATAAAATTCCCTGTCGATGTAATGGTCAGGTGTCCCAATACTTTTGTCCATATAGTGTCCTAAACATGTGGGCATCGTATTTCCAGCCATTGACTGCACCTATGATGTCATCAGGTGGCTGCTGGCCTTAAAGAGATCAGTCCGACACTGACTTATAGAACATGCCAGTTAGAATATTTCTGCCCCGGTCACAGCAATATTTATAGAACAACCTTCTCAAAAATTTAAAAAAAAAATCCCATGAGGAGGTTGGCCAAATCTAAACATTTTCCTGCAGAAGGGATATGCTTGTTTTACTAAACATTGTTTGCCCTCCCTAGTACCTTAAACAAATAAGCCTCACCAAATCTGTCAATCTATTCTTTCCCCCTGAAAGTTTAATCACATAAAAACACGAAAGCTTTTATGAAGCCTTTTCAGTTTCTAAGAAATATGAGTCAAAAGTTTACTTGATTAAGGAGATACTTCTAGGAAGGCTCTGAGCATTCAATAGTACTAGGAATAAAATCTTTAAATCTGCGTGTAGTTGTAAAAGTGTTGCATTAGGCAGAGGAGATAAAACAGTATCTTTAAAATAAATGCATATATAATATTAAATAAATACAGAAGCACGTCAATTCTGCACCTTGAACAGGACAGAGGACAGTCGTTTTCAAAAGCCGGGAAATAAGCATTTCCAGGATTATCCTTCCATGATGTTAAGGCGCCAAGCAAATTCTTTTTTTATAAAAAAACAAGAGGTTTTCATAAAATAGCCCTAGAAGTTTTGTAAATTTAATTTAAACTTCCCAAAGCTCAGTTACTAGTCAAAAACATGGAAATGTGACAGCAGATGAACCGTTTGGCTTATCTTGTCTGCCCTGCTCTACCACTTCTGATGGGAAACCGTTCCACATATCTACCTGAACAAATTGTAGGAAACAGGAAAAAACAAAAATACCCTACTACTCTGTTACTATTTTTAATGATTTTGCTATCATTTAATTTTTATTTTTTTTAAAAAGCTAATTTTGCTAAATGTTTCTTTAATCTCTACACCTAATATAACGAATACAGAACTGTTAAATAATATTTTTTTGCTTTTTTTTATTACTTGGGATCATTTTTAATAGTTAGATTGTTCATTTACCCCCAAGGACGTATGGAGACAACATTTTCGGTATTATGTTCATTTCCTAATAAATATTTAAGAAACCCTGAGTTTCCTCTTCTACATGAAAATGTAACTTGTGTCATTATTTTTTATTTTTTTTTACATACTAGAAAAATGTTTTAATTTTCCAAAATCCATTAGGTTTATGTTTTTTATTCTATTATTCTGGGAACCGGCTGTATGCATCAAACAAAGAAACAATACAAAAGGAAATAAATAATCACTTCTAAGTGATTAATGTTTTTATGTCCCCTCTTGCCCTTGTGCCCTAAGCACTGACCCTGTTAAGGTACACTGCACAGCTGAGCTGCTATGACATCTGCCCCAACTAAATTGAACATTTTCCTAAATTATTTCACTAATGACACTAAACTGCTGCTAAAAAGGTAATGTAATATATTATGGCTGTCAGCATTAAACCTTATGGATTTCATTTGGCCGACCCTCATTTTATTTCCCTGCCGAGAACATCATTCTAAATCAAATTTGTTAAAAACCCATTACCCAATCTATCATTATAAATTGAATAAGTGTGGCTGAATTTGATTTCATTTAGATATTATAATGTTTCTCATCTTGTTTAGTGAATCACCCAAATGTCTTTGAATGTATAAGCGATGGTGGCAAACTGCTCAGAGAGCAGATGTTTAGGTTGGACAGGCAAGGATGAGTCTTAGGAATGTAACTCATTACCATCCATTGTCGGGGTTAGCGGGCATTGCCCCTAATTTATCTATCTTCTCTCCCTATGGGTATGATGTTTTAAGAAAGGGGTCAGCATAGCTAATGGTGGAAGAGAGAGGGATAGTTATTTAGGAGGAGGCTGCAGAAGAACTTGACTATGGGTATAAACATAACCAAGAACTTATATGTGATTGTATGGTGACACCAAAACATGTTTACTGGAGTATCCCACTTGAATTGGGAGATTTTTAACTGGGACCTGTGTGGAGGACAACCCGGACCACAGTATCAAATGGAGTTTTAGGTTTTTAATAGAGACTGACCCTCTAAAAAGAGGACTATAGACTCAAATATCTTACTATAATACCTGTCAAGAGCTTGGTCAAAGAATTTTAGCAGGGGTTATGAATAAAAAGTTTTCAACGTTGTCCTATAGTCATGTCAAGCAACGGAATGATTCAATAGGCAAGAACATTCCATTATGGTAGCTATAAATATAATACGACCAATTTTAAAACTTTGTAAACCACCACTAAAAAGTAAGAATCCTCCAGAAAATACCATGGCCTTTGGTTACTAAATACGTGCGATTTCTGAAATACAATAAGGACAAATTATACAGTATTTCACAGAATTAAACAGAAAGTATTTTTGGTTAATAAGCGTGAAAGCAGAAAACATTTGAAGGAATTAAAATTGACTTCCTTTAGGCGCACCACGGAAGTAAATCGTCCAAATAACCTCCATGCAGTCTGCAAATATCTAGGCTCCAGTACAATCTTTAAAAGCCTGGAAGTTGTCTCATGTACCTACTGCAACTTCACTCCCACAAATGATTGAAGATACTTCTCTTAGGTCATTAAACCTTTACATAGTTTTATACAAAGGGTGCAAAAGGACCATCAAGTCCATCAATTTCCACCTATCCAAGATATCAAAGCTGCGCTGATTAAAATAAAGAACAAAATTATATAAACTAATCCCAGTTCTACTCTACCTATTTATGACGCCCCGGGCAGTCAGAATAATCTTTAGATCAGCAACTTTTAAATTACAGTTAGTAGTGGTACCCATGAATATGATTTCTTGCCAATATATATACCGGTAATCTATTTTTTAAAGAGCTCTAAAGTACCTGCAGTCACACCCTCCATATGTAGTGGACCCCAAAGCTTTACTGCCCTTACTGTAGAGAACTAGTTTACATTTAGTAGTGGCTCATCAAATGTCAAAGGTGATTTCACATGCACACCCTTACATACACCTTTATACATACCCTTTATTTGGTACCTCTTTTCTAGAGTCAGATAATCTAGTTTAGATTTTCATAGTTAAAACTCCACATTTCAGTATTTGACTCTAGTAATATTTCTCAGGTGAAGACTCGACCAGTGTGACCCCATTTAGCTCATGATTAGCATGTTTTTATTACTGAAATCCATTAATTAACATGTGTCAATATTGGACCGTTTCTGGTATTTTTCTGACCATCCTCCCAATTTAAGTAAATTGTTTTGAAACAAACACACAGGATTAACTTATTTTTTTTTTACACCTACACCATTTGTCATCTACAAAAATAGAAATTTAGCTATAAGTGCCCCTTTCTAGGTTACCCCACTTTCCGCTTGCACCCCATGTATTTCTAGTGATGCAGGGCGCGCGGGGTTAAATGTTGTAAAATCCATGCATGTAAAGCAGGCGCAAACTCCTGCTAGTATTTGCCATAAAGCAAAACGCTGCAAACTTTAAAATCTATCTCTTCTAAAGGAGTGGCCATCCTACACATGACCTCTGACCCTGGTGTCTAGAAAGAGGATCTGGACAGGAAGAGAAAAAGTGGCCCAGAAGGGAGCAGGAAACTCATTAGCTCCAAAAAAATCATAAAAATGTAGTTTCCCAACAGGGAAAAAATGTTGTTCATTCATGTTTTTCTTCCCCATTCCAGACAAGAATTCAAACCAAAGATGAGATTGGTTGAGAACTTAGCAAAAGGACTCCGAAAGAGTCACAAAGGTCAACAGGTCCAAAACACTAAAATTCACAAAAATAATCTAAATAAATATATATTTTTCTGCCCAATAAAAGAAAATGCCCTAGACTTTATTTTATGTAAAATATGTATTATTATTTTAACATTCTATCAGAGTTTGGTAAATATGAATGAACACCCATCACAGTGAGAAGATACCATGCATATGTAATTTAACATTCTAATTCTGCATTTATAACATCCGTGCTCAGATAGTCCTCCAGACATAATTTCTTCTGCATGAATTGCTATTACAAGCAGTATGTAATGTATATTTAACGAACCATGTTGTTATTAAGTTAGTTGGAAAGAAATCATCTTGTCCTTGCTGCATAATCTTTAATATAGGTGCTGGTACTCAGGCAGTAATCGGTCAGTCATTACAGGTTTCTGATACAATTTGCTAGATTTTCAGTATAATTAGGCTTTTTAAATAAAAAAAAATGTAATGTTAACTGTGACCGCTTTTATTTGGTGTAAAATGCTAAATTTGACCAAAACTTGATTGAGAGGTTGGTCGGTAAAGGGTAGTAATGCACAGATTACATTTTTCGAGGATTGGTGAAAAAAAGATTTCTCTGAAATAACTCCTATTTGGTTTGCTACCAATCGCCTCATATATTTCTTCAAATGGCCAAAACATGACTTTTTAAAGAGACAGTCATAGCCAATTATTGCTTTGATTGTTTTTGATTGCTTTTTCATTTACTGTCCCCATTTTTCTGCAGTAGGAACAGTGCGGTCCTGCTCAGTCCGTTGATGGGACTGTCTAGCGCTTTATCGCTAGATGGTCAGAAATTTAGATTTACTGTAATGACTTTTAATTTTACTAGACAGGGTGGTAGATAAATGGAAGAGCTTCCCACCAGAAGTGGTAGAGGATAATCCATAAGAGCAAGGACCGATTAAAGTCTGAAGCCTCTACATCAGGAAAAATGGGCAGAATGGTCCTTATCTGCGGTCAAATTCTATGCTTCCATGATTCCATTGGGTTCAACTCTAAACTGAGCCGTGAGCTATCAGCGTAGGGCTCTTCTACATAGGCTGGGGTATGGAAAGGGTAGACCTTGCCTGGCAGATGTCCCATCTGTAGTGACTAGAAAGCTGGATAGTATGTATAATGTTCTCAGGGTGGGCATTTGCCCCCCCTGGGCCAGCCAGATTTTAGGATGAAGAGCTGACCCATGAAGGCCCTTGGTGAGTGTGCTCCGGGAAGGATATACTCAGCAGGGTCAGGTAACATGATGTTATTTAGTCATGTAGTAGACGACGAGCAGCCTTCACCTCAGAATATACATCACAGAAAAGCAGCTGCTTACTTCATAAGCCTTGGGAAAAAAAACCTAAAACCTTTGAGAAAAACGGTCTTATAGAATTCAATATGTGGAATGTATTGTTTTGAGAAACGGATGAAATATTCAGAGCGTAAGTCTGTTGCCACGGCAACAGAATATGAGCTTGGATATCATCAACAAAAATGATAGACATTTCTTCCAATTAACATTTTAAACTGGTGCTTTAGTCTTGGATAACTAAGGAAACAGTATTTAAACCAAGCATTTAAGAGTACGTTATCATTATGGTTATTTTATTCTTCTTTGCCAAAATGATCTGTTTTAGACATTGCAATAATTAAAAAAAGAAAAACTGCATAATTTTCAGCTCATTTATGTGAAATGGTGCCTGATGACGGGGTTGGTCTAGCATCCCAGTGAGTTAATTAAAGAGCGGCCATCTAATGGGAATTAGAATTGTTGTTTGCATTAACTCATTACATGGAGGATTTGTTCGGATGGGCCTCTGGAAGGACATGAAGGCTAAAATCCTGTTTTCAGATTTATCGTCCCTTCCTGTCTTTCTTCTAACACCCTGTTCTGTCAGGATACCGCCAGCTAATACCCTATGGAAATCATGATGAAATATTGGCCTCCTCGCCTAAAACGTTCTACACAACTGTATCTCATGCATAACAAATTCTTCCCGCCATATGTGGGGAGTTTTGCTGCTTTCCGACCCGAAACTTCCCCTCTGCCCATCGCTCTCCCCAATCATCGATTGCCACGGTGGATCTACACCCCGTGGAGTGGCAGATCAATTGGCGTAGCGAGCAACTAGCGGCTCGATATGCCCGGCCGCACGCTACATGAGCATAAATATGAACCACGAGGCCATGCATATTTAGCCTTCAGCCGCACTTATGTCGCTGGACGGCCGCTGGCCTTAAAGTGCCAGGACCACCCAGTCATCGGGCCCAGCTTAGATCAGTGTAACTGCCCCAGATTCTCGGGTTTTCAGCTGTATTTGTCTGCGGCAACCACAGTGCGTTTTCACGTATATTCAACCACTCCACAGATGACCTGTGCCATATAATATATATTATATTATATATAATAAATATATATATATAGGCTCCTACCTATTTTGCAGTAGGTAGTGCTCAACATACTCTGGAAGATCTTTAATGGTTTTAATTCATTGATCATCCACCATAGTCTTTATGACTTTATATTCAGGTTTTAGGATTATGCATAAAAGCTAACTGTTTGAACGATGTTCTAATCACCATAGCAACCAAGGAAATGTCCTTGCTGATTATATCATTTCATTGGTTGCTAAGGTAATAGGACCGCTTTTTAACACTGCACCAGAAACACTTTTTTTTTTAATACACAACCTCGTTGTGTTCCATACAGTTTCAGCATTCCTGTGAGGCTGAGAATGTTATACTTCAGATTCTCTGATATTACGTTACTGTATTAAATAGTCACTAAACCCAAATAGGAAAGATGATAGTAATGTAAGGAAGTTTTATTTGACAAAGAGGGTAGTTGATAAGTGGAACACCCTTTCAGCAAATGTGTTAAAGGTAAATACATTAAGGGAATTTAAAGGTGCATTGGATCAGCATATGGCTTCTGAATCTAACCGATGGTTCTTCAGTCAAATTCGCGTTTCTATGAATGGACACATTTCGCTAGTTAAAGGAAAAAACAAAGTAGGTTACATACCCCAGAAGGATAAAAAAAGAAAAAATTACTCAAATATGTCTGATGTAAGTAATCTATTTTTTTATCAAAAAATAAAATAGACAAACAGCACAGGAATTTCTTTTAGGGATGTCCTTATCAGAGATTGTCCTTGGTTCCACATGTATAATATTTTGCTTGTAGTGTCTCGCTTCTCATTTGACCTTCAGTCTCTTTGTTTGCTTGGTTTAAACCTGGAGCTTACAGATTTCAAGAATGTGGTGCGAGTAATGAAAAGAAGTACCCCGAGAGGAAAGAGAACTGACTAGGACAATTAAGACGGAAGCTGGAAGACCTAGTTTGAAACTGAGAATTGAAGCCTTGGGCAAATCACTTTATTTAACAATATCTCAGACGCTGAGATTTGATTTGTAAGTTTTGTCAGGATGTGACAGACAACACTGGTAAATGATTGTATTCCGCCCCAAGACCCTTTCCCATTTAATATTAGGCAGTTAGACAAAATTAGACAGTTGTGACCTTGTCCTGAGCCTCACTGATGGCTCTTCTGCTTTGTGACCACCTGAGGTTCCTATACCTGGTGTGTGGCACAAAGCTAATGATGTGTGCCCTGGTGGCATCGATTTGTTTCTCATCTCCTATCGAGTGTCTCAACGTAGAATGTGAGCCACATTCGACAATCAGCCTCCATGTTGTGCTGCTTCTCAATAAGCCATTCCTTAAAGGGGAACTCATATTAATTTGTATTATCAGATTAAAAATACATTATACAATATTATGCTGTTTCCTTTTATAAGCCAATTCTAGTTTTGCATAATATAATGTTTTCAGGCAGCTGCATATTACCCATTTGTATGTGTTCAAGCTCTGTCATCTTAACCTAGTCTACTAGACAAACAACCTCACTCCTTACCATACTGCCTGTGATAAACAATAGAATGAATCAGTCTTAATGACCAAGTTGGACACTCTGACAAATGAAAGTCTGTGGAGGAACGGACTTCATTATCATTGCCGTAAAGAATCAGCTCAGTGTGGTATCTGAGCAGCGAAAGTCAGCCAACATGTCACATGCCTGACAACAATGGCGGCCTCCAGGTCTGCAGAAAAAGGAAGTTTTTGGGTCGATCTGGCTCTTCAGTGTGCCACCACTCCATTAACTAATTGAGGAGATCAGAGATTCCTTGTTACTGGCCCATTTACAGTATGGAGCACCAGGCCTACATGGCACAGGCTCCATAATAATCTAACTCTATGTTGTACAACTTTAAAATAATATGATGTCATACCTGAGCACGGGATTGAGTACAGTGACCGCAGATGTAAATGGTGTAGGCTCGCCCTGGGTCAGTCCTGGGGGCAATACTCGGCCAAGATATGCCACTGCCGGTGCGTGAGGTAGCTTTATTTCTATTCCTATTCTATTCTATATTATTTACTTTAGTTGTTATACAATAAAATCAACACATTATCCGAGGAACATGTACATGGCTGGATGCCCGTGAAATGTTTTTTTTTGTCTGGCATGGTTTTATGGGTATTGGAGTTCTTTAGCAGCTGCAAAAAAATACAAAAAATATAACCATCCATGATTTCCAGTGCTTGAGGGGTAAACCTGTCTAAATTCCTTACCGTGAAAGACAGAAATGGAGCTACATTTCAAAGATTTATGGCAGTCTGACAGCCCTTATAGGAATCAGCCCTGATCCAGTGTGAGCAGGCTAAGAGAGCTTCAGAAAGAGAACAATCTTTGTTGCAATCTTTTCCGAGTCCTGTACATACAGCAATTGTTTATGTTGCGTTGTATACCGGTACTTCCTTGAATGCTAAGGAGACCCTGGGTAAACCTTCTGTTTTGGAGACCCTTATTTAAGAGATTGCAAGCTCCTCAGGGCAGACTATCAGTACTAAAACAAGCTGGTATGCACATTTTTAGTTCCCAATTCTGCCTCAATGAGCCTGCAGTCATTTTCTGCTTAACCTAAGACAATAATTTTCCTCTTTTTTTTCTCTATATTACCCTCTAGCTCCTTTTTGCCCAGTGGGGGAAAAAAGACCTGATTTAAACCTTCTCTCCTTGTGCGTCAAAGAACATGTTATATCTGGTAGCTCAGAATGCTGACATGCTTTGCTGGCTTTTTTGTTAGTGCTTACAGAGTATTTATTTTAACTTATTGGATAAAAGCAAAACTGGGTCTTGCAATGAAAAAAAATATAATTTATCTGATCAGTATTTTTGTTTGATGAACTTCTTTTTAACTTTCACAATAACGATAATCTTCTATTATTATTATTATTATATTATTATTATATTATTATTATTATTTATTGTTTTATATAGTGCTATAGTAAGGGTACAATCCAGATGGGTGAAAAACATACTCACTAGTAATCAGTTAAACTCCCAGGGCATCCAGTAACAAATTTAACCCCTTAATGACAGGGCCGGTACATGTACGGGCTCAAAATGCATTGTTTTCAATGGGTTTATTGACCGCCCATTGTCCTTAAGGGGATAAACTAACCTCACATACTCATTTTCAAACGTAACGAATGCTTCTAAGTAGATCAAAGCATACCTCTGGGCAGCCAATTAAGAATAAAGTACTCAAATAATTAGATTGAATTAAGCTAACAAATTAAAATGTGTCCAGATCTCCTTGGTATGACCTAAAACTAATCCAAGACCAAGATGACATTTACAGAAGTATTTAAAACCCTACATATTCTCATCATATGTACAGTTGTTGTGACAACATATGTGTGCGGTCGTTAAACAGGTTAATTAACCCCTCTTGTTACTTATAATAAGAACAATAATTATAATAACTATTTAAACATTAATAACAGCAAGAAAGGACCCGTGAATAGGTAATACAACAGGGGGGGACTTCAAAAATATTAAGTAGCTTAATGAAATATTATAATTACTGTGTTAGAATTTTTTTTCTAACCTCCCGCATCAAGGTGAAAAGTTGAAAAAAAACAATCTAAAAAAAGCAGGTTTAATAATAACCCTTGCGATGCTCGCACCTTTTAAAGTTGTGGACTAGGATATATAATTAAGCTATTTAAGGGAACAGATAAAGGGCTAGCAAAAAAACTAGCTGGGCCTTCAGACCAATAAAATATCTGCGATAAGAAAGAATAGCCTCTAACCCTGATATTCCTTCATTTCCCATGATCCCTAAATAATAGGATCCCTATTGTTAACGTATTATTTACTTAAGTTAGTGACTTATTCTGGACTAGGTCGACTAGGCATAGGGCAGCAGGTCCAGACGGGGAGGCAGTGCCGCTGATACAAAACAGGGCTTTTAATTAATCCCCCCGATATCATGCAGCACAATGGACCAGTTGCAAGTAAGATCTTTGATCTCCTCAACCAGCCTATTTACACGATGGAGGCTGTGGGGACTCAACACAGACTCCGTAGACTCCATGGACGTCACATCCCGGCACTCCGTTTCTTAAAGGCGCGCAGAGGATGGTGGCTAAGGGAGGTCGGCCCCACGGGTAAATAGGTCACTGAGTTAGCTTCGTATTCAGCCAACTTTCTTTTCAATGCTATCATATGATATAGAATGTTTTCCTACGTAGAACGTTCTACTCACATCCTGGGCTAATAGTTTTAAGGAATGTACATACGCCTGGAGATTGCTTAATAGTTATGGAGCATAATACACTAAGGCAGGGATCCCCAAACTCGGCCCTCCAGCTGCTGCAGGACTACATCTCCCATAATGCTCCTTCAGCTAAGGAGCTGGCTGAGGAGTATGGGAGATGTAGTCCTGCAGCAGCTGGAGGGCCGAGTTTGGAGATCCCTGCACTAAGGGAATGTAAACATTCTGAGACCAAAGGCTGATTAAGGTTAGTCTTTCAAGCAAGAAAAAGGGGCGACTAGATGGCTGATGGTTCTTCTTATCTGCCATCAAATACTATGTTTCTATGTATTACCTCAGCTTGAAACAGCAAGTTAAAACACGCCATTCCACAACAAGATGGCACTTTCTGCATACATTACAACGGGAAGTAACTGAGATTTTCTTTTACATTAATACCTGAGTAAAAAGAACGTATTGTTGATATAATCTATAAGCTGCCAGTTCCTCTTTAACTGAACGCTCATTCTGTTACCACCACGTAGGCAAAATAATACCAGAACACCATGAATCACAGTCTCTATTTCCTTATCTTCCTGTATGAGGAAGTTGTAATTTTCACATTAAACCTTATTCTGCATTGAAAGCTAAACTGAGAACTGCAACCCCCCCAAAACAAAATCAATATGAGGAAGTGAATGAATGACTAAAGAGCACCAGCTGTGACCATTATCCTGTGATTCTGCTAATTCTTCTTTTTAATCTAATTTTCAAGTGGACACTGCGTTAATGCATTAGTTGCACACATTGCCATTATTGTTACATACGTTACTTAATACCCAGACTTAATACCTCTTACATTAAACATGTTAACACTTACACAACTTTTATTGTTCTTGTTTTACACACTTGGTGGGAATATCGTCTAGTTCTCTCGACGAGCCAGCTTCTGGGTGTTGTACATGAATGTGGACTTTTTTGGCTCGGTCGGAGGGACAGCCATTCTTTTGGACCCAAATCCTTGTGTGCCCCCACCCCCCCCGGTATCAGCAGCTATTAAGAGGTCACAATGGCATGTAAAAAGTCAAATCCGAAATATCTGTGGCACCCTAATGAAATGTGATAATATATTAGAATTAAATCATCAACATTTAAATTACACGGAAATTACTACAGTATATATTTTTCTTAGTTTTTTTGTATTTTTACCTTTTTGGTCACTACATATTTGGAACATTGAGAAAAAAAGCAAACTATATATATAAAATATATAATTTTATTGTTAATATCACTGAAGCGCACAATATTACTTTACATTTTTTCTATTTCTGCTCACTTTTTTGTGGGTTTTAGGGAAAACACAGAGGAATTAATAATATACTCGCTTTCAAAAACTAATATATACCTAAATCTATTGGGGTATCTGTTTTAGCTAGACAAAGTAGAATAAAGATCTTTACTAGCAATCCATTAAAAGACAAGGATCTGAAGCATTCTAGATTGTAAACTAGATTGCAACCATTTACCGAATGTATCGGTTTGTCTTAGTCTGTCAGTTCTAGTTTTGTCAGACCCTTCGAATGTAGGGATTGTAATTAGCTCTAAGGTGCTATATAAATTAAAAATAATAATAATATTTTGCCTATGACAACAAAATCCTTACTTGATGAAGCTATTAAATATATATATTTTAAAGTAGTATATATATATGTACGGTATTATTGTTTACTCCAATAATATTCCATTTTAACATGTAACTGTTTACAGAACTGTGACATAAAAAGATATATGTCATAAGGGAATATCTACAGCCAAGATAAAATATTATATATATATATATACCGTATATATATATATATATATATATATATATACCGTAATATATATATATATATATATATATATTGTAGATTTGATTTACAGGGTAATTTTGTTTCTCGTCTTTTTTTGCAATAGCTACAAATTGTAATTCTTTTGTTTTTTTTAAACACTTATCCGGTAATACCTTGATGGTTATAGGTCAAAGAACGTGATTTTTAGCAGACTGAATTATATGGTAAAAATGGAATATAATCAAAGACGTCTGTCACCAACATACTTGTAAATGTAAGATGGATGTAAGGAGTAATACATGGAACATCTAAAATAATGCAATGCAAAACTGTTCCAAAATATAATCTGTTCTAAGAACCAAGAAAGCTAATAAAAAAAACCCCTCAGATATCAGATTTCAGGCAGCAAGGGTTTCCATGGCAACATCGATGTATGAGGTGACAAATGGTGTCAGAGCCAAACTGCAAGAGATAAAGAAAAGAAAATAATCAATATACAGCACTGCATTTCACTAGACGGGGTGGGAGAGGAATGAAACAATATTTATTAAAAAAAGAAAAAACAGATGGGTAACTACATGTATCCAGAAACAAAAAAGAACCCGGTCACCAGTCTGGCAGGCCACTTAGATGCGTAACGGACACTTTTCACTGATTGCTCTCTCCTGCGGCAAGCTTTTGTACACTAAGGTCCCAGGTGTGCTGCTGGTTTGCAACGTGGAATATAGCATGCTGAATTTAACATAGGACGGCCTGTGTCACAAAGACCCCCAGGGATGGGGCGGGCCAGGGAATTCCCTGAGATTGGCTAGTGAGTGTGGGCCCAGGGTTTTGGGGCGGCACGTGGGCATGCAACTGCACCCTATTTTAACCAGAGGTTACTCTGGCCCCCCCTTTTATCCTTTGAATTAGGACCAGTAAGCAGTTTCCTGCCCTCTCACCCTTTTTTAACTGGTCATAATTGGGGGAGCAGTTTGGTTGGCGGGAGTGAAACCCTCTTTCACTCCGCCAACCAAACTGCTCCTCCAACTATTGCTGCTTCTAGAGCGGGGGCTCGGCTTGGGACAGCCAGCAAAGCGAATGAACTAGGTGATGGGTTCACCCCATGGGTGGTGTCCCTGAGGGTTCCTGGTCGACACTCCTGCGCTTGGAAACGCAAGTGGACAAGTACATCTAGAGCAGCCACTGCTTTCCCTCATATGTTGGTCACAAGTTAAGCGTGCCAATCAAGGCATGGTGGGTCAGTCCTAGATCATGGAATCTCAAGTAGCAATCTATTCTTTAAAGCTGTATTGATGCTCTCAGGCCAGCCACTCATTACCAACTAGTTACAAGACATGACAATGTCCGATATGTCACAATCAGCGATTGTGTGTGTGTGTGTCAGTTTGGTGAAAATCACTACATTAAACCCACCAAATGTAACCATAAGATCCCTAGTTGTGGCTCTCTAGTACCGACGATGACATCATTTTAATTTCATGCATCCGTTGTTCTCCTGTACTCATCCTACTTTACCCTGCTTCCCATGGCTGATATTGCTGAACCAATCTCTCCCAGCCCGCACCTCGGTTTGTTTTTGATGCAGAATTTAGATGAGAATTCCTTGTCTGTACCTTGTTTGGATTTGCCCCCATACCCCTACCTGCTACCAGAGAGGTTGTTTATCTACTCAACTTCTCGGATAGAGGACGTTGTGTTGCTACCCAGCGCTCGGAGAAACCCCAGTCCCCAGTATTGACTTTGGTTCAGCTGTTATACAATACATACTGTATAGCAGGCCAAAAATGGGTGACAAACTGTTACTGTTCTGCTGCACATTGCCTGAAAATCTATTGTCTTTCCCTCGCTTTGATGACATTTTCCTAATCGTTGCAGGCGGCTGTGAAAAGAATTGGGCATTAAAATTCATAAGTTAGAAAAAACATTTTTCACAGCCTGGGTCCTTCACCGCAGATGAATTAATGCACTGAGCAATATTTCACATATATTCGCTTGGTAGGCACATAGAAAACCGTTCTCTGACTATGCTTGTGAGATGATATGTAATGTAACAATCGCGCCCTCCAAGCCACTTCCAAGCCCACCAAGAACCAGGACCATACTTTTCATACATTAGATACTGCTGTAACTTCTTTCTTCGCCTCCCTCCTCTACGTGTTTGGTGGCAGGTTTGTAAGTCACTGGCAGGAAAGGAGTCCAATATAAAAAAAAGGGAGCACTTTTTGCCCACCCCAGAAATCTCAAGTGATGGAGTGTACACGGGACACGCTGCTGTTTCAGGGGGAAATGGATGGCCGACCCGGAATTTTACCCAAATTCGCACATTTCTACTTTGTACATGTTATTTTAAAGGTCAAAATGCGTAACACATATAATGATTGGAGCGCCCCTTTGATATATTTAAATTATATAAGCGTAACCTGATTGCTTAAGGCTCTAACGCATGTTGGTCCTAATTAACGCATCATGTTGTTACATTGATTTTCCTGTGATGTAATAAAATGAGATCAATTCGCCAGGCTTTAATTATTAATATAATGTTTTAAAAAGCCTTTCTCGGTTATGCAATATTTAGTAATCGCAGGATACCGTCTTTGTGCCTCTTAATGGTTATATTTAAAAGTCGCACCATCTGAAGCTCGTTCCCTGTAAGTAGAGCTTTCTGGTCCACAAGCTGGCACTTTGGCTGTTAATGAGTCCTGATGATAAAGAAATGTAAGATGTAAAAATAACCTATATGAACCCAATAATCCATCTATGAGTAATTTATGGTATAGTATGCAAATAGTTCTAATTTGTATCTGTAAGGCTTTGATGAGTAACATGATATGAGTAGTAAAAGAGGACCCCATGGCTTCAGCTGCTCTGAAATTTGCCACCGGTAGGCTAGCATTTGTCTCTTTCAGCTGACAATTTGTTTTTTTACCAATAGGTAAAGTATATCGCCTTCCCAATTATGCTCCGCGCCTTATTTTGTTACAACCTGGCAGAAATGTAAAGTTCTTATCTACATTACACAATTGTTAGATAAGGAACTTATAACACTGGGTGGACCTTCTAAAATTTGCAGTCAAAGTTAGGAGGCTCTAAAACAAACATTTTTCAATTCCAAAAGATAAATATTGTAAATATTTGGTTTAATATAAGATAGAAAAGCAATCTTTTGTGCCAGTGTTAATATGGATATTGTGTATAACCACATTCATGCTTAAATTCGCTAGATTTCTTAATCGTTGAAGTAGAAATAGTTGTATGCATCATGGAACTGGAGCTGCATGACTATGTTGTATAGAGGGATAAGGATTCTTTAGCTCGGTCTACTAGACGGACCAGATCTGGCCCACCTGGCAAATGAGTGCCAGACACACAAAGTGCTTATATATTTAAATGTTAACCCTTTAATAACACATCATGGGGATTCTATATCGTGACTCTTCAAATGTGTTAAGCAAATGACTCCTGTCATACTCTTGAGTTACCTGTATTCAAGCAGGACTGTTAAACATAGCATACTCGTATCGAAAGCACCAAGTGGGAGTCTTACATGATCACAACGGTGTAGGACAGACAGTAGTAGGTCACTGTTTAGTGCTTTGATGAAAAAATGTAAAAATGTGCCTTATATGTATTTTTATTGGGACTAGAGCTATTTGCCACATACAATCATTCTAGTCCTACTTGTTACTTGATAGTTATTATATAACAGGGTTTTTCTGTGGGAAAGCTAAATCTGCTATGTTTTAAACATGTATTTTTTATGTATAGAAGATACATTTTAGTTCATGGAATTTCCTAAATGTATTTAAATTTTCCTCTAAATTATTGGATATATAATTAATATATTTAATAAATATATACACATAGTGAGAACAGATGTAACTATATCCTCTTTACAGGAATATGTGCTATGTCCATCTCATTTACCATCTGATATTTTATTGTCACCATGAAGCATCTTGGTATTTCCCATACCTCCATAATCTACGAGATTTAAGTCCTCAGTAAACATTTTTATTTACTGTTTTTCCAACAGTAAATTGAGATATTTATTAGATTTTTCACGTTATTTTTTTAATGTTTTCTATTATTTGTATGGTTATATAGTGACAGGAAGAGGAAACAAGTGGTCCATTTGTTCCTCCCTTTTTGAAATTGCCCTGATTCATTAGGATATTGTTTATGTACCTCCCAAGCTTTCTTTAATGTGTTTGCCTGTTCCTCGGGAAGCCTATTCCAGGTATCTACCGTCCTTTATGTATCTGGTTGTAGATTCCTCCAATAAAAAATAATGAATATGGGGTTGTAATTCTTATTTATTTAGCCTGCTCTTTCAAATTCTCCCGACATAAGTGCCATCTTTATTATGCCGAAACGTGATTTTCCGCAGCTTTTGGGATTTTGAAATGACCTCACTAAATGCTGAAGCATTTGGCAGGCTTCCCGATCCATGACATGTGTGTGCCCTTTGCTCTCTGCCAGGATTACACGTGTTCATAGGAAATTATACTTATACGTGAATTCAGCGGGGACCTGGCTCTGGAGATGAACCTGAGAGCAGACATACAGCCAGTTCCTCTCAGCTCAGCTGTTCATGGCAGCTGTTGAAGGACTTTTCCGTTACATTCACCGAGGAAGTCATCAAAGTTTGACATGAGTCAATCTAGGTGATCCTTTGTTTGTTATCTGCGGAGTACACAGCGGCTAGGTGGTTCCATACACTAGGGTTGGAATGGATTGTCCACCATTTGAGAAACGTGTTCCGGGTAATCACATGGCAGTCCTACAATATACATGACAAACACGCATTAATTAGCCTAATAAAAGCAAATGTCTGTTTACCAAAATTCTAAATGTTTCCTGGTAATCCAGCGCAAGAAGGCAGTAGCTACTGAAATGTGACCGTTCTTCTGCTCGTACCGTGGCCCATGTGGGGTGATGTCACAGGGTTTTAGAATTAATGCTAGATGTTTTTTTTAAATACTTTATTGATTCCATCGAGCTATAGTAAAGGAGCAGGGACTTTTTTGGTGACGAGAAATGTATCTTCAATAAATTAAGTATCATCAGAAGCTCTATCTGAGACATAAACATAACTTGGTAATCTTTGTCACATTCAGTGTTACTGATGTTATTTTTAAGGGTTGCATGCAGTAAAATAAATTGTCTGGTAGCGTCACTCAATTTTTATATCGTTTGAAAGAAGTCTCAATTAAAGGTCTGTCCTCTGAAAATGAGAACGTAGGACTTGTTGGACTCGTCTCAAGCAACCATTCCGTCTCTCATTTGCAGGCAGCGGTGATCATGGGTAAACTGGAGAGACCTCTGAGGATTTACGTCGACTGGCCCACTGAGCTTGTGAATCGGCCGAAAGTCTGTACATTTTCCTCATTGTTGTTGGTTAAAATGTTACCAAACAGCTGAAAGATGGAGAAAGAAAAAGCTCTCAGCACCATTGGATAGAAAATGAACCATAGTTATTGATGCCGTGCAGGTGTCCATAACCGTAAG
Source organism: Spea multiplicata (assembly GCA_009364415.1). Lineage (NCBI taxonomy): Eukaryota > Metazoa > Chordata > Amphibia > Anura > Pelobatidae > Spea > Spea multiplicata. The sequence goes on from VKOC01016419.1 coordinate 38,077, forward strand.
AGGTTAAAGGTTAACATGCGCGCTGACCCTGAAAGAATCTTTGAAAATCTTGTCCTTTAAAATCTTCTATTCAATAATTGTCTGCTTTACTCAGGATATACCTTTATGGATTTATAGTATATATTTCAGGTTGCTTTCTCTCCAATACCAAATAAAGTTTCAGTTAAGCCAAGAAGCAATTAATTACACAACAAGCTCTCATTTGATATTGTCCAGGAACGCTCTGCCAAATATCACTCCCTGGCAATAAGACAGAAAAATGTCCTGACTTTGTAATCTCGGTAAACAGGTGTAATGCCAAAGGTTAGAAACGCTCTCCAAGAGCTCCCCGCGATAAGACCAACTGTAACATGTACATACACACACATATATATATATATATATATATATATATATTATATATTATCCATGCAAAAATAAACATCAGGAAAAACGTATCTGTTCTTCTGGAATTAAAAAATAGTAAGTAGAATTTAAGTTGAAAATTAAAATGCAATCATTTTGCTGTGATGTCTAAACATACTTATAAGACACCAAAAGTATGCGCTAGGATTTATGTGGAATTCATGAATGGAATTTAGTGCTTCTGTTTTTTCTAGGTTTACATTCAGGTATCGCTAGGCTAAGTCTGCTTAAGCTGCCACCGGTCCCTGATTGACCTGGATAGTCCTGGAACAAAAAGGTTACCCCCCCCTATTTTGGGTTTACCTTTTATGTCCTGGGAAAGCAGAAGGTTTTCATACTTAACATGGCCTTACAGGAGGAAGGCTGTGCTATGGCATCATGCAGTCATACCTGCCAACAGTCCTGAATTTTCTGGGACTGTTCCGTTTCTTTGAGTCCTGCCCAGTCATGCATAGCAGGGATAGGCACCAACCTTGCTCGTGGTAGGCATTTACTGGGGTCTGTGGTGGACAATTTAATGTTTTTAATGATGCTCCTGGGGGACTCTCGAGTCTATGGGAAAAGGGAATTCATTAGCAATAGCAGGACTTTATTATTATCATAACAAAACCCAGTTCTCTTCAATGCTACACCAACTCACCAATTTTACTGCATACAAGCTGGGTTTTTTTTTAAAAAAAAAAATAAATAAAGCAAATTTTTGTGAGATTTTCTGCATTTAACAGAAATTCTGCAGTGTTGATCAAAAACATCTGAGTCAATAATAATAATTCTCCTCCGGGCCCTTTTCTGCTTCTAGGAAAACAAGGATTTTCTCAAAATCAGTGACATCTCTGGGTAAGCTACAGGATCAATTCATTTAGAGGACGTTGAAGGATTTCAACAGTGAATTAGTATTCTGGCTCAGGTCCAGGGTGGCAGACCCAGAGGGGCAGAAAAAGTAAAGTTCCAACTCGCAATTCACAAATACGTGAATTTACAAGTTCCCTGCTTTTTTTAAAAAATTTGCATATACTTGGATCTCATCCGTGTGAGTGTATGCAAGCTTTGGTGATTTTCCAAGTTGGACTTTTGTCTCCCTCATGCAAGATTACTGCCACAAACATTCATATGATGGCCAGAGTGTCCCTTTAAACCATTAGCCATTTAGGCTACTCCAGTAGGAACGCTTAATCTTGTATTGTTCTTCAAATTCTGTTACTTACCAAGAATCCAAAGCAAACAGTCAAATATCAACCACACCCCTCGATTTTTCATCTGGTTTTAACTGAATGGGAAGCTGGAGAAAGTATTAATACCAAAGTCGTTTTTCAGAATGACACATAGGAGGGTCGCACCCTTTTACTTAATTCTTCCATTGTGATTAAATGCATGTAAATCTAGCATCAACTAACTTGGAGTGGAAGTGGAGCTTGTGGGAGCGCCGAGTCACAAGATGACAATGATTGCAACAGATAAATAAAACATCTGCAACTATGCTTACAAACACTAGAAACACCTGCTTCCGATTACCCAATTTGGCTTTTGTATGAAATTTTGAGTTCCTTAATGTGAAAAGGTAAAAACACAAAAATAAAAACACAAAAATCACAAAAGAAGCAGAATTACAGCAAAGTACATCATGCTAACATGTCTTTGTGATACACTATTAAAGGTTGCATATGTATGCCAAAAGTGGAAATGACGCAGAATCTCTAAAATTCTAATTTTATAGAATTTAGATGTATTTGATAAATGTTTTCTCCTCTCGCCACAAAATGGGGAACATAGCCTTCAAAATAAAAACACAGCTGAGGAATATGATGGCGATATATAAAACAATTAATAATAATAATAAATAACACAAATTCCATCTTACAAATCCATGAATATGGAGCGCATATAAATGGGGAGAGAAAAAAACAACAATAATAGTGTAATATGAACACACAAATAAAAAATAAAAAACGGGTTGTAAGATCCACTCACAACACGTCGGATAAAGCAAGTTCATCAGGGGTTCAGTAGAATATCAGCAGAATTTAATGGCTTCTAAAATCTATAAAAACAAGGAGACCATTCTGCTGATATTCTACTGAACCCCTGATGAACTTGCTTTATCCAACTTGTTGTGAGTGGATCTTACAACCCCTTTTTTATTTTTCATTTGTGTGTTCATATTACACTTTTATTGTTGTTTTTTTCTCTCCCCATTTATATGCGCTCCATGGTTGTCATATTGTGTTGCTAAACATCTTGAGGAAGAGTGTTATTGGAAGCTGCTTTTTGGGGGAGTATTTATTGTTATTATATTTTTTACCTTTTTACACGTGGAATTTGGGTTGTTTTTCTTCTAAATCCATGAATATCTCAGTTGTCCGAAGCAGGACACCAACCATCCACCTAGACCACCCATCCAACCGTCTTGCAATGTGCCAAGGATATTTTGCTTCCATACATCAAGAGATGGCCATGTGGGAAATACGATTGATGGCACCGCTCAAGGGATGTCTTCTGATCTTCCTAACCATGATTTCCAATGGTCACAAAATCAGGGCATCTCGGTAGGACAGTAACCAACAAAAGTGACCACCTTTCTCAAAATGGGACACTTAGTAGGTATGATCTTTAAGTCATCAAAACAGATTCAGCTGCGCACACACAATGCATCGAGAAGGAGAAAAAGTAGTATTTCTTTCAGTCAACTTCTTTCCACAGCAGAAAAGAACTCTTTTCCCTTTTTTGTCCAGAAGTAAACATTTTCACCTCTCCATACATGCTACTTGTAGTTACATGACATATCAGCAGAACGGGAGATTTATGTGACCGTGAATGTGCTTTATTTTTAAGTGACTCTTTAAAAGGCTTTACCGCTGACACTTCCAAATAGCCCTGTCAGTTGAGTAAATAGTGCATGGCTTAAAGCCAAGTGTATCAAAGGAAAGCGACTAAAACCCATAACGTGTGTGAGATTATTTGAATTGTCACAAATCCTGGGTTAAATAAAAAGTAACACAGTGTCTTAACAATGTAAATCTTGTCATTTTAGAAAAATGGCATTAGTTAAAAGCGCAGCAGGTGGTATTTATGAGGGTCGCTTTCCTAAACCAAACTCAGGGCAGAGCCCCTAGACAACCCTGGGGGTTACTATACCATAGAGCTTCGTCAGCATTATTTTCTCGGTTCGAAGTACCTGTATATGACATCATATTCCATCTTATTCATGTTGAGTTGCTCTGAAAAGTTATTATAAAGATCCACAAAGACCTCCACAATATAACTAGAATGGACTCAATGGATGATAGAAGATCTCAGATCTTTGCACCATGCATCTTATGTTATGTTGGATATTATATATATATATATGTTTTTGGAACATCCCAGGGTAGGCTACCTGAAGCTTTCTCGTTGTTTTCATGAATGGGGCACACATAACCACACTTATAGGCAGCGCTAGCTCTAGACAGCTTTTAGTGGCCCACCTAATGGGAGGAAAGTGGGCATGGAATGGTCATGGCCAAAAGTTGCTCCCCTGTCTGGAGAAAGAAGAAACTGACCCTGGGATCAAGGGAAGTAGGGCTTCACCTGGAGACTCTGGGTCAGACCAGAGAGCTCCCAGGTACGATAATATACTTAATACATAATAAGTGCATGTTTTATATATTTTTAATATATGCTTAGAAAGATCTGTTTCTTCCCCAAATAATATATTTAACAGTTCAAGAAACAAGGTAAACTTATGTTATAGGCCTCCTAATGACACAACTGCTGCCCCCGATATGCTGCTAGAGGGGCAGATCGGGGTGAATATGGAGCACAGCCGGCTGGCGGCCCACTGGGCAAATGATGTCTGGTGTGCCAGATGTCCAGTCTGGGCCTTATAATAAAGCGCAATAAATATAATTAGAAACCCACTTTAAGTGGACAACTTGATATGTTATTTACTATGGCGCTGCGGTTATAATTGTCAGTTATAATTGTCGTAAAGAATCAGTGTTTAATCAGGAAAAGCCTAAAATATCACGTGACTGACAAAAATGGCAGCCTCCATTGGAACAAAAAAAAATCTTCAATGCTAAACTACTTCACTGCATTCAAAAATATCTGGAAGACAATAGCTATTAGACCTCGCTAGTAGAACAGTAGATTTTTTTTTAACGTAAGAAAAAGTTCTCCAGCTGAGAAGGTAATAGAACGATAGATGAAATTTGAAAATTAAAAAAAAATCTGATAAATAGGTCTATGATGCATCTTAAATTACAAATCACTTAAATGTAGACTACTAACCAGGCTGCACGGGGAAGAATTCAGAGAACAAGCAAGAGCAAGCACTGCATCTTCTAAAAACATTTACCTGAAAAATGTTCATGTTGAATAAACACAAATGAAGCCCCATTCAGCCACTAACTGACAATTAAGAAAGCCAAGAACAAAACCTTCGAGGTAATTTATTGACCTCTCCATACTGCATCATGATTTAAACATAAATTATGGACACAATGCTTATATTAACCTTAATGGCGCTTGATGAATCTCTGCCTATGTTAGACGTTGATACTAATTTTGAAAATGGCAGCAAAAAAACAGTGCTTTGGCTTTAAACTAATGCATTGTTATAAGCTTTAAAACATTCTGCTTTATATTTTTATTTGGATACTCTTTTGTATACAACCAGTGGTGTAACAACCATGATTGCATGCGACCAGGATCACCACTCCGGGCGACCACATGTGACCAGTTGTCTACCCTTTTAAATCTTCTCTCCATGCACGCCAAAGGCCCGCAGCTTAGGACTCTGGTGCTGACAAGTGGTGCAAGCATAGGAGTCTTGGTTAACAGTAAATTTACCTGTAGCGACCAGTGTCGGGCAGCTGCTGCTAAGGCAAATAAAATCATGGGGTGCATCAAAAGGGGCATGGATGCCCATGACAAGGAAATAATTCTACCACTGTACAAGTCACTAGTCAGACCACACATGGAATACTGTGTACAGTACTGGGCACCAGTGTACAAGAAAGATATAGTGGAGCTGGAGAGGGTTCAAAGACGGGCAACCAGAGTAATAAGGGGAATGGAAGGACTACAGTACCCAGAAAGATTATCAGAATTAGGGTTATTTAGTTTGGAAAAAAGACGGCTTAGGGGGGACTTAATAACTATGTATAAATATATAAGGGGGCAGTACAGAGATCACTCCCAGGACCTATTTATACCCAGGACTGTATCTATAACAAGGGGACATCCTCTACGGCTGGAGGAAAGAAGGTTTCTACACCAGCACAGACGGGGGTTCTTTACAGTAAGAGCGGTGAGACTATGGAACTCTCTGCCAGAGGAAGTGGTAATGGTAAACTCAATAAAAGAGTTCAAAAGGAGCCTGGACGTGTTTCTTGAAAGCAATAATATCACAAGTTATGGATATTAGATTAATAGGGACAGAACGTTGATCCAGGGATTTATTCTGATTGCCATATTTGGAGTCGGGAAGGAATTTTCCCCCTGGTATGGGGCAATTGGCATCTGCTTCATAAGGGTTTTTTTGCCTTCCTCTGGATCAACACAGTAGGGACACAATATGTATATAGGTTGAACTTGATGGACTTTGGTCTTTTTTCAACCTTATGAACTATGTTACTATGTTACTATGTAAGCATAGTTGCTTTTACCGTGGGGTCATGTGACCCCACTGTGTTCCTGCTTCCATTGGGTCACTTCACAAAGGGCTGTCTAGGGCCAAAGATGGCACTGACAAGCTGTTTGGGGACAACTGTGGTACCATCAAGATATATTGGGGGCAAAGGTGTCACTCACAACTGGTTGGAGACAAAGGAGGTATGGTTAGACATGCTGCTTGTGAAGTCGGGGGGGTTACAGGGCAATGTATGCACAGGGCCTTGTAGTTTTTAGTTATACCCCTGTACACACAGATAGTGGGGAAGCGTGTCGGCTAGTGGCCAGTGACGTACCCAGGGATAGTGGTCTGTTCTAGGTGCTACTCATCAGGTCAGACCAGCCCAGGGAGGCAGAAACAAAGTGGTGCACATGACGGACTGCATATGGTGAGGACCCCAACACTCCCAGTGGACGGAGAGAGGAGGTAAGTATCGAGTACCCGCTAAATACCCTGCGGACCGTGACAGAGAGAGGTGGAGATAATGAGGAGGAAAGAGATAATGACAGATGAGGAGAAAGGAGGGAGATGAGGAAAAAGGCGACAGATAATGAGAACGAGGAGGGAATATGAGAAGGGGAAGATATGGAGAAAAGGGAGAAAGATAAAAAAGAGAGAGAGAGAGAGAGAGAGAGAGAAAGTGAGAGAAATATTGGGCTTTCAAACTCATGAACTTGGGTTTGTCTATTTGGTAACCTAAACTATGACACCTGTGAGGTGTTCCTCTTTCTTCTCTGCATACAGGGACTGAGCTTGTTTTAATAAAAATAATGTTATAGTGTAACCAGGAAATTATCCATAACAACCAACAGCAGAGATTTTGAAGGGTTAAGTATGAATTTCCTTCCCTGCAGGCAATTACTCTTCCAAAGTATTATTGACAAAATAAGTGCTTATGTATTGATTGCATAGAATTGCCTTTGACATTTCAAAATACAAAACAGAATGTTTTGAGTTGATTTATTTATGATTTTTTAACAACTTATATGGTATATTTGCCAAATAAGGCTGATTGCTGGCTGTTAAACACATCGTTTCTCAGCGTACCAGAAATATATGGAACTGCTGAGTACATCTATTAAGAGAACGTATTACAAAAATAGGAAGGTAAATTGGGCTTTTTTGGGGTTAGAAGAGATTTACCAAAGAGGAGATCAGGTGGCACATTTCTCCCCAAGTTAACACAAAAAAGGCATAATGACAATTTCTCAGAAACCTCATTTTGCATGAATTTCCATCCTCCAAAGCCCCTATTTTTACACCTACTTTCATACATGGCGAGGCTGTTTAGTAGACTGTCCCCTCAGTGGCGTGGCGTGGCACGGTCTTCTAGCGAGAAACGATATATCAAAGGCTGTGTGTCTGCACGTCTCTAAGCCAAGTCAATTACAAAAAGAAACGCACAGAATCTTGGATCTGACTGAACTAAACCTACAAAAAAGGGGTCAATTTTCTTGAGGATGCCTACAAGGGTAAAACCTGAATTACTTGCATAAATGATAGCTTACGGCTGATACTGCCCGAGGCCCTGGAACTCAGAAGAGCTAAACAGGCAGCGAGGTTGTGGCCGAAGGATGCAGAGACCCCACCGAGGGTGTAACATCTGCATTCCTTTCAATTATCTTCCTTTCAGGTGGTCTATTTACTAGAGGGGGAAATGACAGGACAGCAGGAGTTTCAATGCCTTGACTTAAATATACACTAGGAAGGGCCAACCCCGGTGAGGAAAAGTTTGAATGACCCTGTAAAATGTATAAACTGGAATATTTCTTCCAAGTTGGCTTAAAACTATAACTCTCCTTCCATCTCCACAATGACACAGTTTTTTTCTTCTGTGTTACTGCTGGACTTCAACAGCCGTTGGAGATATTATGATGTCATATCTTGCGCACAATATTGCAGATAATTTGGATTTTTTCAACATCCAAATAGACCCTGCCAACCTCATTTTTTTATTGAGGTATCAGCATTCTTGCACGTTACATTTTGGTTTTTTAATAAACTTCTGCATTTTGTCAATATTAAACATGGGTTTGGTTTTACAATATAATGGGGTTACGGAGTGTGACGTTCCTTGCATTATTTAAGCGGACTTTGCCCTTTTAAATAAACACATTTCCGCACATGTAGTAAAGGTTTTTTTTTTTTACACGTTTCTGAGGACATTTCATTGGCTTCATCTTATATGTCAACAATTGTAACTCACTTGCCGTTAAGAATATGATGTTTTGTAAACCTCAGGGTAATGCCCCTTCACTTTATCTACTTTAAAAAGTGCTGTTTGGAATTAAAATTTGTATTACCTTGCAATTAAAATTAAAATCTTTGGACTACGTGCACTAAGCTCCACAAATTGATCATGAAATCACGAGTGTCTAATTTCCCCTATCCAGTTATCTCTGCCCGATTGTTATGTTGCTGATTGTTGTTGATCGGTTCTGGCAGACTTTTAAAGGTCAGAGGAGGAGAAGTGATAGAACTTCAGGAGAGAACACAGATCAGATAATTCTGGATCTCAGCTTTTATTAGGAGAACATCTAAATTATATTACCGTATCTGGCAACTCAACAGATTTCCTCTGAAGACTTCCGTACGCTTCTCTGGGTCTCCGGGTCACCACAGGAAAGCTCCTCGGCTCGAGGGTCGTTGTGGAACGTCCTACTCCCCTCAACTTCCGTTCCAACAATTGCGTGAATCCCACAACATCAGCAGCACAGCCCACTAACATCGGCGGGACCACCCACTGACATCAACAAGACTGCCCATATGCCGCAAGGGTGGGCTTCGAGTAGCCAGAGCCAGAAGGTTCCCAGGTATGTAAATTAATCCGAAACAATTACACTGATTGACAAACAAAAAACAAATGAAACAATTATACAAAAAGATGAGACAGTTCTCCATTATTTCCCAAATCCATCTGGCGGCTCCCAATGAAGAGGACGGCAATGGTCCTGCCTACTTCATCTCAAAATTAACTCATTAAAATGTATCTTACCTCTAAACATCAGCGTGAAGAGTAAAGAAGGATCTTCCATTACTGCTTGCGTTTTTATTAGTAATCTCGGAAAACGTAAGTCTTACATCTGAAGCCACCCAGTTAGAATAACTATTATTTTTTGGAAGAAATAAGAAAAAATAAGAAAAAATTCATGAGTCTGTTTACAATGGAACCTTCAGAGGAATGCGATGTTTATTCAGGCATAAGCGTATTGACAGTGACAAGACAATGCGCATGGGGAAAAACGAGAAGCCAAGGTAAGTGGAGGTGTCAGATAATAGGGTTATATAAAGAGCGTAGGGGGGGGGTTACAAATTGTACGTACGCCGAGAAGTATAAACAAAGCGAGGGTGTTTAGACGAAGGCTATAAAAAGACAAAGAACGCATTTCTTAGCGCATTATGTAAGCAGGAACGGCACACTCTAATGCCGCTTTTAACTTTAGACAAGCTTATTTATTATCACCAAGCCTAATATAATGGCATTAATAAATAATCTCGTCTACAGCTAAAAGCAATTTTGCTTACTTGCAAAGCAGCTCTGTATTTAACGTCTGGCAGTCATTATAATCATTTATTATTATTATCATTCGCTTATAAAGTGCCAACGTACTCCACAGTGCTATAGAAGACGTAAACACAGCATAGGGAAATTGATGATACCTGTTAAAATAAGCTGCCTAAAGTCATGAGCCACAGAGCTTGCAATCGAATGAGAATAAACAGTTTCTTTTTTTTTTTTTAGTAGATCTGATTTGTAGCTGGCAAGGCAGGTAGATAGAATTTTCATCATCTTTACTGAAACTTACTTAAGGTAAATTGAAGTCATTTGGTTTTCCTCTGGTTAAGGAGGAGATCCATGGACATATTGTCTTCAGTGCTCTGCGGCAAGGCCTACTGTTCTTCAAAAAAATAATAGTATTTCCATACCTTTACTAATGGCTAAAAATTATTATTTTTTTCTCTTGACAAAATACAACTTCTGACCTTCTTATTTTATATTGTGGCTTCTTTTCTTAACATTATTTACTCTTTTTTTTTCTACAGTACTTTCCTATTTCCTAAAGCCTATATGTTTCCGAACATTTTTAAAACTAACTGCCTTTTCGCCTCTGCGGCTGGAACCTGGATAGGGTGTGATTAGCAATTCTGTGCCCTTTCTATATGTATGTGTTCTACTTTTCTATTTTATATATGGAGGGCGAAATGATAAAAAAAAAAGAAAACAATTTTGGCAAGTGGATGACAATTTAGAGTAACTTCTATTTTATGTCTGCTCTATAAGAGCGTCCTACTCCCAACGATAGATTATTATTGCCAGAAATGTTTTTTTTGTGTACTTTCATTTATCTTTGCTTTATATGGTGTTATACTGTCATAATAAAAAGGAAAACACACATCAGTTATATTGTAAGAAAAATGGATGACTACATCAACCTTTGGTTTTCAATTTTTCTAAACAAATGAAAATTGGTTGAATTTTCTTTACATTGTCATGGATCTTAAAAGAGAATCTCCCATGTCTGAAATAAGATCATATCTGAATCCATCACTAACACGCATCTGATTTTCGACATCAGTTGTAATGCGGCAACAGAAAACAAAAGAGGTAACATTTCATTTTCATACAAAAAATAATAGATAATCTGGACTATCCACTCCAGCCACCAGATGCACTTTAATGAATATCATGGCTGAGTTGTCCCTTTAAATTGGGTTGTCTCTTTTGCAAATGCTTAAGAGGATTCTGCAGAACCCCGCCATATGCATTTGCCCCGTTCTACACCCCCAGATGAATGCTGTGCATGATCTGGGGGTTCCCGTTGCGTTATGCAGGTAGGAGGTCCTACTGAACTCCGCGAGCGGCCCTCTGATATTGCGGCCGATCCCACTGACCTTGCTGGAAACACACAATTGTTGGAGGTTAAGTGAGCAGTGCCGTTTTCAATAAACTTTGCATAAAATAGTTAATTTGCATTTAATTTTAATGGTTCAAAGAATGTCAGGCAAAATGGTCGCCCTCGCACATGGTCACTTCATCAAATCTGGCACTCTTCGAAAAAAGTTTGGACATGCCTGGTGTAGGTGCGTTCCACAACACCGTTCCTGCGACCCGGAGTTTCCTCGTGGTGACCCGGAGAAGTAACGGCACACCAAAGCATTATGTGCCACTCAGCAAAAAATTTAGGAAAACAAATACAAATTTTGTTAACGTGTCAAAGTCAGAGAAACCGCGCTGAAATCCTGTTCCGTATTTGCTTTCCTTTCACCATAATTATGTTCTCTATAGTTTTGCTAAAAGCATGTCAATCAGCCGCATGCACCGATATAATGTATTCTGCTGGCAAGGAGAAGTTCGTCCTTAAAATTGCCATCTGTCATCTTAAAGATGAAAACAAATGTAGACATATGCCTACTTGATATTTTATTCCGCCGAAATATATAGCTATGAAAACGCCATCATTCTTCCCACGTTATCACATCCTACTTGCTGTAGTCTGATATTATATCCAAGCATGAGCAGAATTCACTGTAAATTCCTGTTATATCTGTATTTAACCATTTTAACTACAAAACTTTTTTAATTTTATCTTGTCGCTCACAGTTGGTTTATCCATCAGACCTGGTCTTGTTAATGTGAGGCTGTTATTAATATATACCTGTTCCTGTTCCTAATATATTGCTTTAGGCATAGTTATAATGTATTCATGTAGCCCCCCAGTGGGTGAGAACTCTCAGTGCCTACATGACCACTCGCATGTCCTCTCATTGAAACAGCAGGCATCGTTCAGATTTGTTCACCTGTCTCCCTTGCCCAGGTTTGAATCTGTCTGCCACTTTGAAAAGGACACTGGACTGTAGCCTAGGGTGCCCCGTTGGCTATAAATAAAAATAATGGAGCCAATTCAAGTCTTGTCTAGTTAGCCATATTTACCTTGTCCTGTAGCCATAAAAACCCAGTGTTTTCCGCAGTGTTGTGGCATCTGATTCTCGCATCATGTCGTTATTTTGGTGGTACAGTTCACCGAAAACCTATTTCCCAAAGCACCATTGCTCCATGAACAAGTCTGTAGCGCAAGGAAGGCGACAACGATGGCCGTGGACGTGCCTGTGGACCCCTGTACTCGTTACAGATATAATAATTTGTACTATTTTAATAGGTATTATCAGTTAAACTACAAATAAAATTGCAAGATATTCCGCTGCTCTGTAAACACACAACTAGTTGACCAAGCAGCCTGATCATAGGAGCTTACAGTCTAAAGGTCTCTGTAGAATAATGACAAGAACTTTACATGGGCATTAGTCATCGATACATACATTTTAATACATCCTTTAACGTACAGTCTTCAAAGTATCAAGTATATCTGTTGTTATAGTTCTTCTCGTAACATGGACGTATTTCCTAAGCAATTAAGGAAAAAAAAAGGGCATTTTGAGCGGCTAATACATTATACAGCTGTTTATTGTAGAACTGTCAACTTTTTTTTATTTGAAATAATGTAAGTGCCTTTTTAGAAACTCCCCGATGATCCGCTTGATGCAGTGTTGGTTTTAAATGGAAATATCTGTTTCCTTCGTAGCTTTTAAGTGTCTCAGATTGATGCTGTTCAGGCTAATTAAGCAGAGATCACTCCATCCATTTAGTAGTAAAGCCATAACGCAGTCACACTTTTTTTTTTTTTAAATTGCAAACATTAGTGCTAGATGCCATAAAACAGGTTGGAGGTTAATCTCGAGATGACATAACTAATAAGGTGGGTATTAGCAGTCAGGAACCGGGGTCTTTAGTGCTATTTAACCCCCTTTTTCTGCTGGTTTGCTGTAGCTTATGGACATCAATGATTCATGGGACATAGACGGCCAGTGACATGGTGAATAGACCCCCTTTTAAATATTGTTCCCAAATGTAACAAAACATTTCACTAACGACTTAACCGGTTAGTCGTTATTTTTTTATTGAATAAAGTTTGATACTTTAGTACAATATTAAATTAGTTAACAGGACTCACCAGCCATCAGATGCACTTCAATGCATGTAATAGCCTTGACATTTATGTGATGCCCCTTGCATGGAGCATTCTGCAGAACCATATGGATTTGGCGCTAAGATCAGCTCTGTTATGGGGGTCAATGCAATACTTCATAACATTTTTTTTAATTTAGAGTACAGATTTGGAGCTTCAGGGAAGGAACAGTTAAGGAAGGCTACTCTTTTTTAACGAGAAACGTCCATCTTCTAGCCAAGAAACGTCCAAATGAGTCCAATAATATCATTTAATATTATATTATTTTTATTTACTATTTAGTTATTATTATTAACTGAGATTGCAGCAGGGAAATACTTGTGAAATTATCTACATGCCAATCATAAAGAATGATGAGTTTTAACACCTTCTCGTACGAGGACACCTTCCCGTAGTCATCTAAAGCAGAATTAAGGGGCTGGCAGGAGGTGAGAGGATCAGTGACAGCTACTCATCAGCAAATGAACCTTGTTTATGTGTTAACCCCTTATATGTGTACCCTAAATATCACAAGTGCCCCTGCTCCAAATGCCGAAAATAAAAAGGGGATAATGGGCAGCAGTGTCGTGTTCAACCTGGCCCAAAACCTTCCTGGCCCTTATGAATGGTTTGTGGTAGAATACTTTTGTTGAGTAAACACTATGATTGAGGGCTTTCCTGGTCCAGGTAGGGTCATTAAATAGGGTTCCAATAACTCCCCAGGAAGGGGTGGAGTATGTGATTAAACAATTACAATGATGGGGTATCAAACGATTTGGTATTAGAGAATTATAAGTTTATAAAGCTAGTTAGCTTATGAGTGTTCAGCAGAATGCTTACCAAAGGGATGTTTGAATATGTTTGCAGTGACATAGTGAAATAGTATTTAGGTTCTGAAAAAATTTCCGAGATCTTTAGGATAGGAATTTAGAGTGAATCCTGCGCATGCTTGGAGACGGTTATAATATAAGACTACAGCAAGTAAGATGTGATTCCAGAATTTTTAAGTAGATTCTTCTGTTTCAATGGCAACAAATTATGGAAAAAAAATAAAAAGGGCAAAATTCTGCACGATTAAATGATTATTTATGGGAAGGGTTCAGGCCTTCAACAGTAATAGGAATGATGTTTCTATATTTAGTTTCAAGAAGTGCTTCGTTAAGCAGAAAAGGTGCAGGGACGTCTTTAACGCGGGTGAAAAAGGCACTGATGCCCTGGCTTATGAGAAGTCCCCATGCTCTCGTCATTGCCAATCTGGTCCTGAAAAGACACATACTGGGTTACGTTCTCGTTGCCAATAGGATGGACTCAATGAGAAGGAAGACCTGTAATAAATAAAAAAATGCCAGCATAATTTGCATTATCAACCTGTTTTCAAGGAATCTATTCACTAAAGGCTAAAGAGTTTTCAGGAGAGTTCTGTTTTGGCTCCTTGATTTCAACCCTATGAGTGGGAGAGGTGACCAAAACCAGAACTCTCCTGCAAATCTCCCTTTAGTGAATAAACTCCATGGTTCCAACTTGCAGAAGTCTCCGTTCATGGCTTGTCCCCTGGAAAAGGAACCCGGCCACCACTGAACAACCCCAAAAGCATCTTCTCCAGTGTATAACCTCAACCGTCCTGTTCTTAGCCCTTCACTTGCATTTTTTTGTGCATCATAATAAAAATATTTACTAATTATTAATTGAAAAGGAAAGCATTGCTTCAATATTTTCCTCCTTATAGCTCAGATATCAGGCAACAAAGATTTTTTTAGAAAAATAATATATACTTTTAAACATTTTTAAAACTACAGCATCATTATGGTAAAAAATATAGCTAAATGCATTACGATACATTTTTAGTCCTGAGTCCGTATGCCCGTCACAGGTTAAAGATGACTTATATTAACAACAGATGCTGGCAGAGACAATATCTGCTATTTCCACCGATTCGTCAAGTTTAATTACAGGTTAATGTCTCCAGTCTGGCTCTGGTTCCAGTTCAAGTCAATGGAAATTACCGCTAGATCGGGTATGTTTACCCATAATGGATGCTGATAAATTTGGGGGTATAAAACTGTAATCATTTCAATTCCTAATGTGAAATTAGATAAGGTCACTTTTTGTTTATTACTTTCAGCTTTTAAACTCAGTGGTGCAATTTCTAATTGGCATTTATATCCATTAGGCAGATGCTATTTGGATGTAATAACAGCTTACGGATTTGGAATAGAACCAGAAAAAATATTATTGTGAGAATTAGGAATTTTTTTTTTCCTGCATTAACTCCTAAGTACGGCAAAGTGATATGGAATATAGAAACTCACTTAAAGATCATGACGTTTAATCGTGATGGTAGCCGTGTAAACTTTCAATTATGAAACAATAACCCGCCAGCCATTAAGACAATTCGACATAGCAATGTACTTATAGACAAAACTAGAAAAACTATTGAAAAGTAGTATATTATATATTATTATTATATATATATATTATCAGTGTGCTTCGGTTTGACTTGTAAGACTTGCTGTTATCAGAGCCCAGCATCCCTTCCTATTACTGAATGATGTTATCGCGGAACGAAAAGTCGTGGAGATCAGACAAGCAGAGGTTGTTGTATTAAAATGTTTCAATACACTCCTCAGCACAGTTACATTGTCTCACTGGACGTTGTCTGAAACGGTTTGATCATTTCTATACATTGGTTGTCGGAAACTCCCTTTAGGGACTCAGTCAGCTGTATATGTGCTCGATGATTCCGTTAATGGCTTTTTGGATATTGGGGTCCACTGCGTTGGGGTGACCTGGGTTCAGCCGCCGATCCTGATTGCAGCGGGTTCTTACGTCTGATCAAATGCTGCATGTGCCGGCTTAGCACCACCAGATGTTTTCTTTACATATCTGGCATCTGAAAGTGGATCCTGTACATTTTTCACTTCTTTACATACACACCGGACATTGTATATGGTACGCAATTTTCTTTATTCGCATCATTTCTCTTTCTTCTCTTGTAGCCTTTCTGTAACCTCACAAGCTGTGTGCTAACCACCTTCCGGAACCAGGACCCTGCAGGATTCCAAGGCATTCAACCACATTTGGACTACATTGTTATCAAGTCATATTTCGTATAATTATGCATGTTTTCCTGTATATGTACCGCATATGTATTTTGGGGAGATTGTTTCTTTTTTTCATCAAAAAACACGCCTTTGTCCTCCCCTCTGGTCTCCTACAAGCCTCCTCATACACAACTCCTTACCCCTTTACCTAAAAGAACTTTATTTTATTTAATCTCTCTCTTTTTTCTCCTGCAGCCTTTCTGTAACTCTACCCAAGCGGTGTTCTAGCCACCTTAAAAAACTCATCCCACTGTTCATTTTATTTATACATCCTCTATATCCTGAAACCATTTAGACCGAATTATTGCCACAAGAGAGCTACTACTCCTCCTTTTACCCCATCCATTCGTTTCAATTACCCGTACTGCTCCCTCAGATTGTATGCTCACGTGCAGGGCCCTCAAAAGCCAGGACCTGCCAAGAGCAGCTTTTCATTGAAGTATTTTCTTTTTATTTATTTTATTTTTTTATTTGGTTTGGCGTTATCAGGACCAAATATGCTTTAGCACTTTTTTGCATTTGTACCGTCATGTCATGTAACACGCGTTAACTTCGGTATTCGGTTTCCCTAGGCAAAGTGTGAGCTGTTTATGAGGTCATCACAATACCAAGGCTACAAAAACTGTCACCGACTCCCAGGGGGAAAAAATGTGCCCTGACCCCTGGTAGACAATATTTAAAAAAAAGATGTTTCTGAGCTCTCCTGTATAAAGGGAGCCGAGGGTGATATTTTAAAATGTCTTTAGCGTATGCTGTGGCTGTCACCGAGAGATCAGCTGTAAGATGATACCAGATATTTACTGTGTTAGGGAATACGCTTCTTTACCTAAGCTTGCTTAGCAATGTCCTCAGGGAAACCCAGCTTGGGTAACATATTTTATGCAGAGTAACTGGTATATACCGGTATTTTATAAAGGGATTCTGAGAACAAAATTGTATTTACAATGTATCTCGAGCCCTCAAAAAACATACATTTTGCTACTAGAATTTTAAGCACTATACAGCACCGTTTTCTAATAGAAGGGTGGAGATAACAAAGGTCTTTGTTATAAAATTAACTATAAGTGGGTCATTATGTTACTAAATCTTTGATAAATGTCATATAACATATGGCTTTCTTCCTCCATCTTAATTTTCTCCCAAAAGTCTCTTCTTTAAAGGATTAAGTCAATGACATCAAGTCCTAATCCACCTTTTAAATCAACTCTACAACACCATCACTGCTAGAAGCCAACGAAAGTTTGGCAATCGCACCAAAATTAAACCTCAACCCCTGGTTGTGGCATGAAGCTGGAAAATGAGACAAATCCACTTCCCGACACATGTTCCACCCCGCGCTTTTTAAACTAATAAAAGTCCAGCTGTGGTAATTATATCTGGTTTCTTACTGCACCAACAAGCTATAATTAATCATTATATGCTATATGAAATGATAATAATAATAAATATCCATGTGTATTCTTATTTGCTGAAAACTTTTTTTTATTTGATTTGTAGGTAGTGCATTCCTCACCTTTATTCTTCTTACTGAAAAGAACCCTTTTTGCTGCTTTAGATGAAAGTTATTTATCCCAAGTCAGAACGGATGACCTCATGTTGTTTGTACGGTCCTGTTAATGAACAAGTGATCTAAGGATGGTCAGTTTTTTTTACAGTCCCTTAATCATTTTGTAGCCTCCCCCGTTATACCCAATTATGTCTATTTTAAAGAGAGGCCCCAAGAATGACATTTATATTTTTTTTTCACAAAATGCTTAACTTTGCATTTATCAGTATTACATCTCACCTGCTTCTTTGATGTCCTCAAAAATAACCCCCCCCCCCTGCAGGGAAATAATATCCAGTTCACACTGTATTACATTACCTAAAAACCTAATAGTTAAAACACGTAAAGGTTAATAGTTAATAGCAGTGTCACAAACAGTAAACATTTTAAGAATTCTTTAAACCACTCAGTCCTACACTTGAAGAAAGGTGTACGTAGTTTATAACCAGATCGTGCAAATGTTTACTTTATCACTTAATTATTTTAAGGCTAAGCACCGGATATTTGGAAATGACGCACAATTAAAATCTTCCCCAGCACCCGACTGATGGAGATTATTGGTATGTATGAATATCAATAGTTCAATCAATTTAATGGGGCATTCTTGGAACGTCAACGAGAATCTACAACACCCATAGTTGCATTATTAATGTTAAAATAATTGATTTCCATTGTTTGGTTGCACTATAAAAATAGTGAAGTATTTAAAAATCAATATAGCTATGTTTATGTCTCTTTTTTGTTTTAAAATGAAGGATGGCTATATCATCATCCCAAGCCATGTAGGCAGTAAAACATCTCATCCAGTCGTTTAGATACAGGACTGATACAGATCCAGGACTCTGCTTGTTGAGCTAAGCCGGACCTAGACGCAACAAAAGTCCCATGGGCACCGGAGCCAGTTATTCCTTGAGCTAATGCCAGCGCACCTAGTTACACAGCTATTGGATGTACCAAAGGTAATCAGGAGGACCTGCCATCAAAAAGAGTTTTGGCTAATTTATAGAACATAAAAAATACATATTTGTTGTATTATATATTTATTACTCTCTCTCTATATATAAATTTTATATAAATTGAAATTAAAGATCTGGGTTTTTCCACTCCGGCTGTATATTTTCGAGTGGCTGTATATTTAAAGATGGTTTAACAAAAATGGTAAGATAAAATCCACATTTAGGCAGTCGATAAATGTGGAGTTTATTTTGGTGGCAGACCCACTAATTTTGTAGGCTACACAGCCGTGACACTACAAACAAATTCACTCAAGCCTTTTAGGAATTAGTTCAGCTTACTTACACCCTTAAAAATAATGAAACCTTTTTTTACCTTCATAAAAGAAACCTTGTGTTCTGTTCTCCAGTAATGACCTCATCTAGAAAACCCTCTCAAATTCTTTGTATTGAACCAGAAATGATTTGTTCGCTGCAGCCCCATCCTCTCGAACGTACCTCTTTTGTTATGAGAACAATACCTGTTGGGCTAATTTGTCATTATATACTTTAATCTCGACTCTCTGTGCTCTACGATGACATCATGCCATTATTTGTTTATTGTGCGCAGGTGAACAAAATGCAATATGTATTCTAAGAGCGTTCTTACCAGTAGAATCTATATGGGAAAAATCGAATATTCTTTCCTTATTTTTTTCTTTTTCTTGAGTAACTTATACAGTTCTAGATCTAGCTCTTGAACTTAAAGGTAAACGGAGACCGTTGCACTTCTTGCATAACTAAATTATTTAATTTGACATACACCTATACTTTGCGTATTTGAATCTATAGCACTAATAAATATATTTGTGTAATGCATAGAACAATAAAAAGTAATACCGCTTAAAGGCAATAAATACAATTTTAGACTCCAAAATTGTGTATATCAGCGGCTTCATGGAAAGGGCTGGATTACTTAGTTATAAATCCAGACACTTTAAAAGATGACCATCCCTTTGGCTTTTTAGTGGCCAAATGTTCAGAAAATAACACTTACTTTTTCTTAGAATTTTCACTAATAACACGTAATCTAATATCGTGCATCGCTGAAGCCTGAAACCCTGTTGTGCTTGGGGTCTTTGGCAACACGATAGGACAACCTTGCTCTGCGGGATGGGTTTGGTGGAGATTTTGGGAATAATGGGAGAGTTCCTATCCCTTTAACATGAAGAACATTAACATCACACACAAAAAAAGTGTTAAATCACAGCTTTAAGTGTTACTTAGCCAGTGCTAATGTAATGGTTGCATGCACTTATTGCTAAATGTGGATTACCAGCATAAATCCAATTGCTTTTTGCCACACACTTTCACAGAATTAGCGCAGCTAATTGGAACTCAAGCCGTTCCCTTTCTCCAGACTCACTCATTGGCACAGTTCTTAACAAGCTCAATAAACAATAGGCTTCTTAAGAGATAGAACACACGGACTCAGCAATGTCTTTATTACAAGAGCAATTTTTTCAGCGATCGCACAGCTGGGAAATAACTTTTTGGATGTGGGAAAAACTAAAGCTTCCTTTACTCTACAGAGTTTCTTTTTTTTTTTTTTTTTTGTTCTAGCACAAAAGTCAATGTAATGTTTACTTCCTTTTGTTCAAACGTTGCACGGTTCAAGCGCGGGTTTTGTGCGCTACCCGCTTGACAGGGCGTAGCGTTTCATTTTCATTTCCTGAGATCATTAGAACAGGTCTTTAAGGAAATGCATTGTATCGTGCCTTTGTTTGGTGCCATACAACGTAAATGATTTAATCCGCTCAGAAGACGTGGCTTATTGTGTTCCATGTGTTTGAGTTTAGGTGCATTTCTGAATTCAGAGCCCACCTGTTGAACTTTGCTGGTAAAACGGAATGTGTATTTTTGGGGGGCATTAAACATATCTAATGCTTATTCTTCCTTTCCTATTTTCCACCATTATCTTTGCCTGCTACTCACACAAACCTCTAGTTCTAATTTGATGATGCCCACCCTTCTCTGCCATTCTGCCCCAGCTAGTCTTCTTATCCCAACACTTGAACTGCCTTCAAATGTTTATTCTCTCAAACACATCACTATAATAAATAATGTTTCCGTCCCACATTTCCCTTTCTGCTTGTTCCTTTCCTCACTACTTCCTTCATAATCCCCCACCACTTATGTCTCCAACCTGCCACCGCATCATCTTCTCACCTCAGTCTACTTACTTCTCTTCTTCACTATCCCACCAAGACCCTTACTCTCGCTGTCCTTTTTGGTTTTTCTACCCTATCTCTCCAAATCCTTTCGTATGACGAACTTAGAAAGAACTTCATATATTATTTTGACATTAATAAGTGCAATCCCACATTTGATGGATTAGCTGGCAACATTTAGGCATCAAGGTTTTGATGGAATGTTGGAAAATAAATGTATGGACAGTTACTTTAGTCTTTGTGGCCAAAATGTTGTGACTTAAAGAAAAGCATCATATTAAATATTGATTCTATGGCTCGAAATTGCAGTTAAAGTAATTTTCAGCCTTTATGAGATAAAACCAAGAATTTTTAACGAAGCCATTTGCAAGAAAGTAAAAAAAAAAGAAAGTTAACAGCAAAGCCCCAATTCAGTAAGCATAAGGGAATAATGTAATTTTCGTCTTTTTTTTCTCTTAAATAACAGTCCGTGCAATTTTATGTGAAATTATATTTTCTCTTTTAGCTGCAATAACCCAGCATACTTTTTCAGTGTAGTTTTTCCTGCTTCAAGTAGTATTATAGCCCTTGCTATTCCGCTGTCTGACAGAGAACCCCCTTGCGGGAGAAACCGATGGCTACTTTCGTCAAGGCATATTTTGGGGATAGATCGTACACGTTTTTGAACAGGTGGTTTGGTGAGCATTAACGCTAGAATAAGTAGGAATGGTATAATGAAGTCCACAGGTATATCATGAGTGAGATCCTAAAGTTGTGAGGGGGAAGAAAGGATAATGTATAGGGAGAGACACAAAGTGCTGGCAGAGTAAAAAGAAAAGTTAGGAGATTATTTGGAGATTAAGAATAGAGACATAGAGGGTACAGTGTCTGGAGATAAGGGTGAGAATTTACCATCAACCTTATGAAAGAAAACACTCATTCTCGGTGCAATTCTCATACAAAACCCACCCTCGTGCCAGCTGTTTCTAAATACAGTTTATAATGGGGCTATCGGAACTAATAAGACACCCCAAAACAGTAACAGTAAGGACGGTTTTCATTTTCAGCAGGCTCATTGCAGTTAGACGCACTGGTTTTTCCTTTAAAGGACAACCTTGCAATGGATGATGCCGAAGGAAATCATTATATGTACATTAAAATCCCCTAGAGACCTGTGTGTGTCCTTTAGCAGAGATCAAAACCCAGTGAACAATCCTGTGGTAGACCAAAAATGGATAAATTGGTAGGTCAATTGTTTTAAGAGCAGAGAGAGGACCCCAAAACTATCTCAATAAATCCAGTTGTTTTTGTCTATTTTGTATTCTTCAAAACAATATACTAATAGTTGAAAAACTACATTTCTACCAAACTGGATGACTTTTGTAATGTCCGGTTTTCCATTCACTAAAAGCTGACTTCGCAACATTCCACTCCTTCAAAGAAAGTTCATCGTGCAAGTGAAACCATCTTACCTCCTAATCGCGCGTCATATCTTAATAACATAGACCTTTGCACCGATATAAGCAAATCTCCCGCTCTTGGATGTGTTAACCGTGTTGCCCATGTTGTTGGGTTTCCCGTAACAGCTCCCTGTGAATTTCCCAAGGTTATTAGAATGGCTGATAAGAATGGCTTATTTGTCCACACTCGGTGGGAGAGTTTTCATTACAATGGATTAAAAAGGGTTTGGTTACACTTATTATGGAGTGAGAACCTTTTTTTTACATATAGACCCATTTGCTTCTCTCTTATGAGTATGAATCGGGGCTCCATGTCTTTATTTCAATGAACCAGGCATTGAGTGGAATAGAATAACCTAATAATAATCGCTTCCGTAGCTGGTCAATATAAGGATAAATAACTCTATTTGTCATTTCATAGACATCTTCAACATTCTGCTAAATTTATATAGGTTAAGAGAAAGTCAAGAATATGCTGCAGGCTTTAAATGCCTCGTTTCATTGTTTTCTTAATGTATAAATGAGACTATAAATTGCCAAAAGATTATTCAGCTCAGAAACAATATTATCATCAATCTTGACTAATGGCTTTTAGAGTTTGTGCTGTTAATCAGTTGTCAAATGTCTCTTAAATTTAGAGAATGAATCGCTCTCCTCTTCGGTATACCTGGCAGTCAGTAATATAAAAATATTGTTGTAGTAAATGTTTGACAAAATCTAAAAACAGAAAATGTTGAATACAATTTAAGATGGAATACAATTTTGTGTAATAAATACTAACTTGTATTATTATTATTATACTACATCTTTTGATGTTTATTATAATGCTCCATGCAAAATAACCCAACTTTATTTAGTGTTCAGGAAAGACGAGCACTGCACATATTTGTTTTATTTAAAAAAAATACCCATGCAATATAGCCTAGTTATCAGGACCGGCCCTACAATGGAGCCGAGTGGGGCAATTGCCCCAGGCGGCACTTTTGAAGGGGCGGCACTTTGCCGCCCCAAGCGTTTTTTGGTTTTTTTTAAGCGGAGGAGAGAGAGGGGCGCCGAGTGGTTTTCGCTTACCTGCTCGGCACCCCTCTCTTTCTCTCCTCTGCGGCGAGTCTCCCTGTTCGGTCTCGGTGCCGGCTTGTAATGCTGAGGGCCGGAAGTGACGTCAATTTCCGGCGCTCAGCATTACAAGCCAGCACCGTGGCAGAGCAGGGAGACTCGCCGCAGGACTGTTTAAAGGTAAGTACAAAGGGGGGTTAGATAATGCCGTCGGCGAAGTTTTAACTTCGCCCCAGGTGGCATTATCTACCCCCCTTTGTACAGGCGGCATTAAGTCTTGGGCCAGCCCTGCTAGAGACAGGCATAACATTTCATCCATGGCATGATGTTTGGAGCCAGCGTTGCTCTGGTTGCCTGGTAAGGCTGAATTATCACCAATTGGTGGCAGCGGTGGGATCTGTACAACAACTAACAGGACAGCTGTACAATGCCACAGAGTTTTTGGAGAAAAAAAATAGTTACATTATCAAATGGTTTACTGTTTGATCTTACCTAATGCTTTACCTGAACCGCCAATAATTGATTATTAAGTCTGGTTTAGGAAAGTAAAAAAACCCTAACTTTGATAAATGTTGCGGAGCGTTGTGGACAAGGAGAGTGTCAAAAGTAAAACTAAACTGATTGACCATAAAAATGAGACCAATAAAAAATAATTTAAAACTGTAGAAGGTCAAACACTTATCATTATGACAGAACTGAAGAATAAACGCACTTGATGCAATGAGATGGCTAAAAATTTTAATTGGTGTTGACGGTGCTGAAAAATCCGTGCTTTGATATTCAGCTACACCTTTTCAGCAAAGGACGTGAGAGCGCATCTCTTGTAGGTAGCAAGCCAGGGTAGTTGGGCAGCTACTTATTCTATTTCAGGTCCATCTCTCACCTGGCAATTTCCCTTCCCTTTTCCCCTTGCTTTTTGTTCATCTTGAGTCTTCTTTCATCTATCGTGCTGTGCAGGGAATAAAAAAAATCAGCTTCAATATATCCAATTGTCTCCTTGATGTCCAAAGTCTTCCATACATTAATCCTACGCACCGAGGACAGGCGTTAATCAATCACCGTATTTCACTGACATGGTAGGGTTTAATCATTGCTGAGCATTGATTAAAGTCTATTTGATCCAACGACCTGAGGGGAACAGTTTAACACCTTCTCTGTCAAAGTCTCCACCACAGGAGTTAATCAGGAGACTAAACTGAAATGCATGCTTTGGCAGAGGTAATTTATTCCTCAGTATCCCCTCTCTGGTAATCAGTTCTCTGAAATACAATTGAAGGAAAGTATTATTCTTTGTATCCCTGGCACTGAAGGATAGGTCTCTCTCTGTAAGGGCCAAAGAAGATACTCTCCGTAGAATAGAGAAAATTGGCTGAAAGCTCGTACACTAAATTAGGAACGTTTGTAATCTATGACGATGTAATGCGATCCGCTAAGCACATACAATGTATCTCTCTCTCTCTCTCTCTTTTTCATATTTCTAGATTTAGATTTCTATGCAAGTCTTATAATTCCAATCGAAAAAGAAAAAAAAAATCTCACAGGTCTTGCAGAAACGAGCATTTTTATATACATGCAATTCTCATACTACTCTACAAAGAAGCAGATATTTAAAGAAAAAAAATAAAATGCTTTTATACTGACATTTATATGTTATCATCAGTTTCTCTGGGCTGAGCAGGGGCTGAATACAGACCATCTTATGGGGTTTCTCTACAGACAGGGGTCCCTAATTAAGAAAAAAGGATGCTTTGGTTGTTGTAAAGGAGTTAAGGGTCACTCTTAATGCCAGTTCTTAGTTTGGGCTATTCCGCCGCTATAATGCCAAGTTGCTCCCGAACAAGCTCATTGAGTCCTATAGAAACAGTCAGGGTGCTGTTCACGCTCAATGTTTGTATTTTAGAATGTTAATGGTGGGCAAATAATATTTCAGTGTTTTTTATACCCAAAATCTTGTAGTAGGGTGATTTAAGAACCTGATACACTTTGCCATTCCTCCAACATTTCAGTTTTCCAAATCGGGGCACCTGCGTTGGGGCGAGTGGCTAGTGGTGGCGATGCACAGGACTGGCCTGGGAGACATGGCCAGTCCTGGCTTAACCGGAGAGCCACTTTGTGATTTTCTGCAACAAAGTATCGCAAGGAGGCCATGAGAGCAGTGATGGAGGTTTATGCTGTGACAACATCACCACCCGGTCCACGATCCCCACTGCCCACAGCGGGGCAGCTACCTCAACCAGCAGGACAGGGCACGGAAATATGCTTTGTGGAATGGAAGTATTCTTTGTGGTCTACATACTATTTTTTCTGTGTGAAACTCATGTAACATATGGAGAAATTTATACAAACTCAGACTGTGTTTTCCTGGATAAATAATACATAAAATAAATTCTAAAGGTATAACACAAAAAATATATAAAACAGAAAAAATATGTTTATTGCTCTGTTCCATGATGCAGCTAACAATCACTGCAATCCTCTTGTCTTTTATCATAAATGAATTCTTTTTTGGAACTATGGGGTTTCAGGACTTTAATGGCCTTCATCGCTCCCATCATCCCATTTGTTTTAAGGTGCATGAATCAGAGGAAGTACTTGCAGGTGTGTTTTCAATAACAATCTCAACAATAGGAATCTTTTGAATTCATTCCATAGCCATTCACAGGGATTGTTTGTTCAAGTACGGTTTCCAATGTTATTCAATATTTCCAACCCTCACCTGTTAAACAATGTATTTTGGTGACAGGACAAACATTTTTTTTTTATTTATGGCAAAAAAAAAAAGACTTACGTATTATGTAATCAGTTTCCCAGGTTTTTCCTATTTTGGCATCAATTAAGACGTAATTGTTTTGAATAAGAAAACATAAAAGAGTATAATATTACGATAAAAACACTAGGCTATGTAATTAACATTTCCCTTTACCTAGAATACTTGTCCTGATAATAAGAAATAGATATCAGATGTTTGAGAAAGTATTTCAACAAGTAGTGACCAGTTCTCGTTGCTTTTTAAAAAAATAGTCTATAATTATGTCATTTCAACAGAGCAAGTTGTAAATCGTATACTGTTTGTTAAATGTTTTTAAGTTGGTTTAAGTCTTTAACTGCATTATGTAATGAAATATCCCGGCCAGAATGTTTACTTTACTTGCTCGGATGGTATATCGGTGAATACTATCGCATTCATTACAGGGCTAATCGCAGGTTTGTTCAGTGTACCCTGAATTTTAGGAACCAAAACTCAAGTGGAGTTGGACGCAGAGCTATCTGCTGAGAAGCTTCTTTTTTTTTCCATGCGCTTCTCTGAATTCAGTCCATATTTCATGGGAATTTGGTTCTGAAGCTCAAGGCAAAGTTTGTTATGTTGGATTAAGGATGTGATCTCCCCAAAGTATTAGATGCCCCCAAGTAGTAATTTTTTATTTAGCTTTTACTGGGTAATTATGGCCCTTCTGAACCCTTGTCCATTATTTTCATGCGTGGTATCCATCTCTTGTAGTCTACACAGAATACAGCATGTATCTCCGGACGTTAGGTCGATGCCTACCACTTTATTTTCTCTGCGGCCATATCCGTAATGGCGAGTGACTCCGCAGCACCTGGGAATACCGTGCTATGGAGGCTATGATGGCTCAGAGATCTCCTTTGTCACTGTGCCAATTAAGCAGCGTTGCCCAATAAGGGATCTGCTCCCCAACGTGACGAAGATCGACAGATCTATAAAATTAGGCAGAAAGAGGCAAAGAAAGTTATAAGAGCTGCCAAATCACACGCAGAAGAGAGAATTGCCCTGTCAGTAAAAAAAAATGGAGATAAAACATTTTTTGATATATAAAAGAGAAAAGGAAAGTGCAAAAAGGATTAGTTAGACTAAAAACAAAAGGAATATATGTAGAAGAGGATAAAGGTTTAGCTGACTGCCTCAATGAATATTTCTGTTCAGTTTTTACAGAATGGGGACCTCAGTTGGAAAAAAGACTGAATCATTTGAAATATGTGAGTTTATCGAGGCGGAGGTTCTACTTCAGTTGTCTAAGGTAAAGACAAATAAGTCGATGGGGCCTGATGGGATACACCCCAAGTTATTAAAAGAGCTTGGGGGTGTACTAGCAAAACCGTTAACTGATATATTTAACGAATCATTGGTAACGGGAGTTGTCCCTGGGGATTGGAAAGTAGCGAATGTTGTGCCTATTCACAAAAAAGGCAGTAGGGAGGAGTCGGGCAACTACAGGCCAGTTAGTCTTACATCTGTAGTGGGAAAATTAATGGAAACAATGTTAAAGGAAAGGATTGTTGAACATCTGAAGTCACATGGCTTTCAAGATCAAAAACAACATGGGTTTTCCTCAGGAAGATCTTGCCAAACAAATCTTATTGATTTTTTTGATTGGGTGACTGAAGTAATTGATCAAGGTGGTGCAGTAGACGTTGCGTATCTGGATTTCAGTAAGGCCTTTGACACGGTCCCACATAGAAGACTTATAAATAAACTGCAATCTCTGGGTTTAGATCCCAATGTTGTTGAATGGATTAAGGAGCGGCTGAGTGACAGAAAACAGAGGGTTGTAGTGAGTGCCGTTGTACTGAGTATTGTGTACAGTAATTGGGACCGGATCTCCAGGAGGATATAGATATGTTGGAGAAAGTTCAGAGAAGGGCGACTAAAATGGTTAAAGGATCTTTATATTATATATATATATACAGCCTGGAAGAAAGACGTGACAGACAGGTGATATGATAGAAATATTTAAATACTTAAACAGAGTCAACAAAATAAAGGAAGAGTTTATTTAAAAGAAGAAATAGTCATAGTCACGAGCTAGAGGAGCAAAGGTTTAAAGGCAACATCAGGAAATATTACTGTACAGAAAGGGTAGTGGACTCATGGAATGGCCTTCCAGCAGAAGTGGTAGATGTTAATACAGTAAAGACATGTAAGCAAGCATGGGGTAGGCAATAAGGCTAAGCTAGATATGATAGATAAGGTCAGGGACTAAGGAAAGTACTCAGAGGTTGGGCAGACTGGGTGGGCGCCGTAATTCCTATGATTCCTACTCATTATCTCTGCCCTGTTAAGTTGCTGATTGCCGTTGAATGGTTCAGGCAGCCTTTGTGGGGGGAGTAGAAGGGAGTGAATTCAGAACGGGAAATAAATCTTTTTTCTGGTTCTTACATATATCACAGTTAATTCCCAACTGTCTTTTTGTGTTTGCAGTAATATTATATCGATGAGTGCATTCAAAATCATATAATTGGTTACAAAACCAAACATATCGTTAAAAATAAAACTGTATTTTTGCACTTCAGCTCAGGTGCACAGATTCCAGCAGTAACAGCAGCTGCTGCGACATCATAGATCTGTGATGCAATAAAGGAGAAGCTGCGTGTATCTGTGCAGGACACAGGCGCAGATCACCACTTTGCTGGATGGATAGAGAGAGAAAGATGTTGCTGATGGTTATATTATTTCTGCTGTTGCCGGATGTTTGCCCCGCTCCGCTGCCTGCTGATCGGAATGATGATGATGACGGCAAGCTGCTAACGATGGTCACTGTACCAAAAGAGCTGCCGAAGAACAGCCTGGGCGGCTCGGATATGAAATGGATCGTTATTATCGGATTAGGGGCAGTTCTATCGCTTTCCCTGTGCTGCTGCCTGCTTGGATTCCTTATCTACAGATACAGAAATCGCAAACCTGAGGAAAACGGCAGCCTGCGCCAAACCTAGGAAAGATCCGGACCAAGAATATTCCAGTTCTTACTGTCTGTGTTCGTTAAATAAAAAATATGTTGCACTTGCAACTTCGAAAGTTATTTTACTCTGTTGTGTATATGTTATATAATATAATTATATGATCATTATATATACTGTATATCATCAGAAAAGTTCTGCATGATCTAAGCTGCAATCTCTGAGTTTAGATCCCAATGTTGTTGAATGGATCAGTAAACAGAGGGTTGTAGTGAGTGGCGTATATTCGGAGCGAGGTGTTGTTACCAGTGGGGTACCGCAGGGATCTGTACCCAGACCATTTCTCCAATTTGCAACAGGGTTGATGTTCCTGGAAGGAGAAGCCAAATGATTTGGGTAAACAGGAAAAATGGTCATAGCTGCGGTACCTGCCATTTAATGCGGATAAATGCAAAGTAATGCATCTGGGGCATAAAAACCCAAGGGCAGAGCATAGAATATGTGATACGGTCCTAACCTCAACGAGCGAGGAAAGGGATTTAGGGGTAATTATTTCTGAGGATTTAAAGGTAGGCAGACAATGCAGTAGAGCAGCAGGTAATGCGAGCAGAATGCTGGGTTGTATAGCGAGAGGTATTAGTGATAGAAAGAGGGAAGAGCTCAGGCCGTTGTACAGAGGACCGCTGAGACCTCACTTGGAGTATTGTGTACCGTACTGGAGACCGGATCTCCAGAAGGATATAGAAATGGTGGAGAAAGTTCAGAGAAGGGCGACTAAAATGGTTTATGGATTACAGGATAAACCTTACCAGGACAGGCTAAAGGATCTTAACAGGGGTGATGTGATAGAAACATTTAAATACTTAAAGGGAATCAACAAGATAAAGGAAGAGAGTTTATTTAAAATGAGAAATACTACCACAACAAGAGGACATAGTCATAAGCTAGAGGAGCAAAGGTTTAATGGTAACATCAGAAAATATTACTTTACGGAAAGGGTAGTGGACGCATGGAATAGCCTTCCAGCAGAAGTGGTAGATGTTAATACAGTAAAGGCATTTAAGCAAGCATGGGATAGGCATAAGGCCAACCTAGATATAGGATAAGGGCAGGTACTAAAGGAAAGCACTCAGAGGTTGGGCAGACTGGATGGGCCTACTGGTTCTTATCTGCCGTCACTTTCTATGTTTCTATGTTTGGGCAGAGCTGCCACCCTTGCCCTGTTCTTCCTAGGTGAGAATATTCCACTGCCTACCGCATTGGTTCAGTGATGCAGAATGTAATTTATCTGATTACAATTTTATTAGGGAAATCATAAGAATAGGATGGATTCTCAGACCTAGTGCAATAGCCCTTGTTATCCGTTCTACTAACTTTCTATCCCTTCAGAATACCCATAAGGGGCATTTATTTAATTTGTGCAAACGATGGTTGAAGAGGATCTAATCTCCAAGTTCTTACTGGAAAAAGGCCTTTTAGAATGAATGTATATAGAGATTTTTTGACAAAGTGTAGAAGATCTGAAGCTTGTACTGTAAGAGGTATATTCACTAGAGCAGATTTTTAAAGCACTATGCATTATGAATATGAGCTCACGGGCCCAGTCTAAACGAGATTAACTTTAAGTAACAAAGGGTGTAAATGAGAAATTG
Organism: Spea multiplicata; assembly: GCA_009364415.1. Taxonomy (NCBI): domain Eukaryota; kingdom Metazoa; phylum Chordata; class Amphibia; order Anura; family Pelobatidae; genus Spea; species Spea multiplicata. Next base: position 68,787 of record VKOC01016419.1, read on the forward strand.
CAAGAATAAAGTCATAACTTCTTATTTAGAATGTTTAATTTTTATGAGGCTAAGAGGGTATAATTATGAGCATTCATTTTAATGCCAATTTACCATCCAAGCACTGTTGCTACATACACTGCAATAACTGTAATTTTCTAAATGCTAAAAAATGAATTTTAGCCCCGCTGAGCAAGTTTACTCTTGCTCTAAAATGCTGGCCCCTTTTCAATTCTGCACTCAATTTTCAACCCATTCAGAAAGGTTTTAATCACACGGCTTTTCTCTCTCTCTTTGGTAAATATATTGGACAAAGTGACAAAGATTCATGTACCCAAGCAGCAAAGTAATTAAATACAAATCATGTTGTTTTGACAGCCTGTGGTGAAGGCAGATCGAGGCAGCGAAAACTCTCTTGTCATTCCTGTGACCCGGTAAAGGGATGTAAAGGTTATTAGTATGCTTCCAAAAGACAAGATATTCACAGCTATAATCTTTCATGCAATTATACTGATTTAACATTCTGAATGACACTCTCTAATTACCAACAGACAGAAAAAGATATTTCCACATAATGTATGATCCTAACTTCATTTTTTTTTAAAAATTTCGGTTAACCATTGGATTGACAGATGTATCACGGGATTAATGCAATATTATACTTATACGCCATGGCTCTGTTAATATACCCAGTGCCAGATTAAAGGTCAATAGGGTCATACCTAGGAACGTTTAGATGTTCTCCTTGAGGCTTCTAGTAGACAGCTGATTTGACATCTCTACCTGGGGACTTTTGGACTCTGGCTACCCGGAGCATATCTTTGCGGTACGAGGCCAGGACTACACGCTGATGTCAGTCCTGGCAGTCCTGAGTGGAGGATTCGGGTGTCAACCTGGAGAAGAGGTGCTTCTCCCGGAGTCTCTGGGCGAAACCCGGATAGTTCCCAGGTATGAGTATCACCCACTCCTGACCAGGCCCCATTCACCCCATGCTGCTTTCACTTCCTGATCTTTGGTAGTGATCAGGGTTGTGGCCCTTTGGAAGAGGAAGTTGGAGAAACCAATTCTACAATGTTACCTGGTGTACACTGGCTACCAATTTAAGAGCATCTTTGCCCATGTCCAAAATGTATGGGGAGTTGGCGGAACTCTAAGGGTTTGCACCATAAAGGTCTTCAACCCAACTTGAGAAGACAGTTTGGGTTGACTCGGCTCAATTTGACATTGGGATTTGAGATTTTGTGGTGAACTGGGCCATCGTGTTCAGATTACCATTGATAATTTTTGCTATTTAAGTAGAATCCTTTCACTAGCTCAGCTTCATTTGTGTTTTGGCTCAGGTCTGGCTTGGTTCAGACCTATCCTGCATGTCTCCCACTCAAACCTGATAGCACATTATGTAGTGGTTAAGCCACCCTTGTATATATATAACTATTTCTTTTAAAAGCTGAGTATATGTACTTACAATATATCATGCATGAAATCCCTTTCAGTTTTATTTACATTCTACATCTCATACTATGTACATATAACTTAACAGAACTCTCATCTTTGAATTTGTAATACAACGTAAGGATTAAAAATATTGAAAAGTAACCAATGCTCTGATCGTTATGAAATCTGGATTTTATATATTATTTTTGTGTGCAAAAAAAAAGAATGTTGCATTTACTAATACAAGGTATGAGCACATTCTGCCTAAACATGTTATCGGAACTGTTCTGTAACTGAGCAAGATGGATGTGATAGTAAATGGTATTTTCCATTCTATATCAAAAAATATAAATAAAAATGAAACGAAACAAGCATTTTCCAGCCCAGGAGTCAATATGCTTGGAAATCGCTGGGTGTCCACAAATCTTCCCAGCATGGAGCCCAAATAAATGTTTCCAAAAGCCGTGAAGCAGAAATTACATTACCAGTTCCTGCATAAAATGCTAAAAGCACATTATAAAAAATATCACCGGTTGAAAATATCATGATAAACTAATGTTTGAAGGGAGGCTCATATATATTTGTGTTAAATTACATGGATTTGTATACAGAACTGAGGTTAAAATCTCACTATGTGAGAGATAAATGTGATATAAGTTACTTAGTAAGCAACTTATAGGTTAATGCCATAGAAGCAGAAGAAGCTTCCGGAAAGCTCTTTGTTGTATTCATGTGATCAAACCTTCAGAAGAAAAAATAAAATGCTAGATCTGCGAAAGTTTTTTGCTTAGTATGCAGATAAGGACAGAAAGTTATTATTTCTATTATGTATTGGCCAATACGTTACACCGACATGCAAATATTTCAGTCTTGTTGGATCACATCATAGGAACCTTTATGGACTAGGCAAGCAAATCTGAGAATGGCAGCTAGCCAGAAAAATTATGCTTATGGTAAGCGAAAAAGAGACTCGGCCGTACAGCCTGCAAAATACAAAATATTTATTAGAATAATGACACATCTAAGACAATCCTGCTCTTAATTCAAGATTTGCTGTTTCCAATGCATCTTAATTCTAGTAGAATGGCTTAAAATACCAGGGAAAAGTAACCGCATTCTTAACACCAACACCTGATAAATCACCCAAGTTTCTATGTATATTCTATGTATAAGACGAGGAGAAGCTGGCCATAGCATGGCACTAATCCAAGTTGCTGACTGAGACCAAGCGTACGCCATGACACGTAGAACGAGGCATGGCTCTTAAGCCTACAGCAGCTTGATCATCTCAAATCTTTCTACCATTAACATATATTTTTCACGCTGCACCATGTTACCATTTGCTTTTCCAGACATTAGCCTGATTAATGAATACAATGGAATTTTTGTATCAAAACTAATTCTGGTGCAAAGTTTCAAATGTAGAAGAATCTGATTGGTTGCTATGGTAATAAGAGAACTTTTCCAATATCAGAGCATCTTTGTATACATAACAACCATTCATCAGACTTGGACTGGCTTTTGCCCGGTGGCCCTGTGGGCCGATGAGCGACACTCAGCAGCTGGATTTGCCCAGTTGCACAGTACTTGAGTATATAAATGTAGCAGACGGCCGCTGGTCTTAAAGTGCCAGGGCCACCCATCATCTTCAGTCCGATCCTGCCATTCATAGAAACCAGAGAGATCTAAGCTTTAAATTCAGGAGCGATAGAGCTTTCAGTAGGATTTTTTAAAAAAATGATACATTACAGTAAATTACCTACATTTTGGGCAGATTTTTTATTTCTTTTTCACCATTATCATGATTTCATGATTTTTTTCTGTAACTAAGATGTTAAATACTTTACAACTGATATCACATCCATTATTAAAATCTGCATCATCCTGAAAAACATTCTTATATGTGTTCAGAAGACACATAAACATATTATAATGTATTTATTTATTACAAACATATTATAATGTATTTATTTAATACAAACATATTATAATGTATTTATTTATTACAAACATATTACAATGTATTTATCTATTACAATGTATTAATTTTACGTATAATGAACACTTTACTTCAACATCCTTCTTAGAATCAAGATTGCCTCCCCCATCCGACATTCTCTCTCCATCGCCCTTAGTTTTACCTCGAGAGAGGAGACAGACCAGAGGCAATGGATTCATTGTAGAATTCACATAAATTGTCAAACAAATATATCCATACAATTTTGGAAAACCATATTTTTCCGTAAGATATTTTAACCAAACGTAACTAAGCAGAAGAATAGAAAATACCTAAGTTGACATTTCGTAAAATTGCTTTGTAGTCTAGCTAAGAGTAGAAATTGGGTTGACATTTTAAAAAATGTAATGAATGCCCTTTTTTTTCCGTCTTACCATTGAATTTCAATGCAACAAATCAACATGATCTGTGAGCGTTTGCAAACTGTCACCGCTTCGCGTCTGAAAACAGCCAGATTTGTGTAGAAAGGAAAGAGTGTAGGCTATAAAAAAGCTTCGCTTTTCTGTTAATACAAAGGCAGGCGCTATTTAGCGGGAAAAATACCTAGCGGGACTTAAAAATTCTACGATATATGCTGAGGAGACGGTGCCCCTTATTCAAGCTGCTAAGAAAAAGATGTCTTCCAAAACGTTGCATTACATTCCTTTGGGCATTACATTACTTTGGCCCATAGGCCTTGTAGAGGTCCAAATCAGAAATGACTAGTTGGTAAGAAGCTCCTGAGTCACCGGGAGCGCCATTTTCTGTCGCAACCCTGGGTGTCATCCCACCCACACCAATGAAAGCTCAGGTGAAGACTTAAATGCCATTGGACAGGGTTCTTATAGTTCACATTTTGGAGGCCATTTATAAAGAATGATATTTTAATAGTCGTATTACCTGCATGCCATCCAATGGAATGCTGATAATCCATTCCATTGGTCGCTATGGTGATAAGGCACAAAATTTCGCTCCATGGAGTGGAATGACAGATTGAGAAGGTCACACAACCGGGTTAACTCACACTATAGGTGATTTTTTTACCTGGTTGGATTTAACAATCCAATGTAAAATTATCCTCACAAAATGTAAGCAAACTATGCATAGACTACCGTTCAAAAGTTTGGGGTCACTTAGCTTTTTTTCTTGGAAATTTCTAGCTGTAACATTATTGCAAAAGGGTTTCCAATGATCAATTAGCTGCCATCCGAACACACGGGGGGGGGGGGATTGGGGTGATGGGACTCTTCAACCGTTTCCAGCTACAATAGTCATTTACAACGTTAACTCTGATTAACCCCGTCTGCGCTGTATTTCTGATCCATTTCATGTTTCATTTAAATGGACAAAATACACTTTTCTTTCAAAAACAATGACGTGCCTAAGTGACCCCAAACTTTTGAAGAGTAGAGTGTATATATATATATATACATATATATATAAATATATATGTATATATATATGTTTAAACATATATATGTTTATGCAGTATACGCACACCACAAATTGACCTGCCTCTGAAACAACAGACGTGTTACCCTTTCTTAAAACATTTGCCAGCTTTCTATTTTTCTTTCTTTCTATCGCTCATTGTATCATCAGTTCCTAGAACAAACGATCGAATCTTTAATTTTTTTTCTGTGAAATACATACAGAAAGTACACAGAGATGCCAAAATAGGAGGAAGGTTATATGTTTACCCCCCAAAAATCACATCATAATAAAGATAAGATGGAACTAATTAACTGCTCAACATTTTCATGTGACAGCTACATTTTTATGTTCTCCTGATTACGGTAGGAAAAATTAACATAGAAACGGGATGTGACTGCAGATCAGACCCATTCGGCCCATCTAGTCTTGGTCTTAGATTCAGGTGCCATATGCCTGTGCCATGCATGTTTCAATTCCCTTAATGTATTCATTAAAATTATCTTTTTTTAATGACAGGTTAATTTTGGTGGTGGTCAGCTAATTATCCTCACAGACAGGGCAGTTCTTTCCATCGGAAATCTAATCAGTGCATAGAGAGCTGAGCTGGTGGCAGACATCAAAATTATGTTCTCTGTTAAGAGGAGGGGGATCCATTGACAGATATTTTGCACAAAGCACTAGAACAGGGGCGTCCAACCTGCGGCCCTCCAGCTGCTGCAGGACTACATCTCCCATCCTCCCCAGCCAGCCCCTTAGCTGAAAGAGCATTATGGGAGATGTAGTCCTGCAGCAGCTGGAGGGCCGCAGGTTGGACGCCCCTGCACTAGAAACACTGGGGTTTATTAACTTTCTTGACCTTTACAGCAGCGCCAGAATGTCCCATCTATATCTGTAAACTCATCCAGCTCACGTGGCCCAGAAAATATTCAGAATCTGATTTGTACGCTTATGGGCTGCCCCACAGTGCCCGATACTTAAATTCACGGCTCATGTCCTTCCATCTCTGTAAGAATCCCAAGGGTGGTTTGGCCGTTACATCAGCGAAGACCAGGATGTTGGCTATTTATAAAAACATCTCAGAGTATGAGTGCAGGATACAGGATGCGCTGGCTTCCAGTTTGGGCTACAGTTAGGTCAACGAATGGAAGCCAGAACAGGAAAAATAGAAAAGAATTCCAAGTTAACCGGTTCATAATCACAATGTCAAATTACATTGCTTAGGTCAACACCTAAGAATAGTTTCCTTTAACACTTAACTGGAAATACCATTCATGTTTGTTCAGGAGGACCTTAATAAAGTAAAATAGTTTATGGAAGTCTCTTTGTTGTTGTTCGTGGGTTTCCTATATCCCAAGCTGGTCAGCGTGATATGGCTTTTCTGGCATTGTTTACTTTGAACCACTAATCAGTCATCCCATCAGTCATACCTTCCTTTTGATGTTGCTTGTAATATCTGCCGCTGATTTCTAACTGTCTAGGTAGCTGATATATTCCTTTGGTCCAGTTTCTTAGTCTCTGCAGGAGGTATCACTAATTGGAAGGCCATATGTTTTGTAAACCAGTTGACCCTATGTAGAGTAGTCGGATAGCAACAATTAACATACATAGTAGACTCCATCGGGCACGGACCCACACGACGTGTTTGCCTGGTGGCTAGTCCAGACCCGGGGATGTCTCTGTTGAAGCCTTACAATTATTGAAGAACTCTGTCAATACTGTATCTCATTAAGGTTTAATAAGGAAATCTAGGACATTTTTCTTTTGGAATTTTGATAGAATATTGTTCACCAATATCTCCACCTTCTTATCCTTATTATCAGGTATAATAATGGAACATATCTGCACATTAGGCAAAACGGAGAGAACATCTGTTTAGAATATGCTAAACGTTCCAATCACAGTATATTGAATACCAGTGTTATCAGAAAGTTGATACATATGGATATTCAATACACTTTGATTGAAGCATTTAACTTTAGAGAGTGCAGCTGCTGTGTATTTACTTCCTTGGTAGATTGTAGAGATTGACACTGGCACACTAGCACCTAAAACTTTCTGAAAATCATTCAAAAATACTTTTCGTGCCACTGAGGATTCCAGGTGTGCACCAAAAAAAAGCAAAATAAACCTGCCAGGTGCACAACTAAGGAGATTCATTGATCCCACAACCTATGACCATTGTGCATTTTAATCCGAAATCATTTTTTCTTTTTTCATGTCTTCTGCATAAAAAGTTCTATCACTAAGATTTCTCTGATTTTATTGTTCATCTTTCTGGAACATAAATAGTGAAAGCTGAATTTTTTTAAAAAAATTAGTGTTTTCCTGCAACAAATATGCCACTTTTTTAATTTATTTATTTATTTATTTTGGAGCCCGAGGTGTGCTCCTGGGTGCTGCACTCTGTGCCATAAGGCAGCAGAAGCCAGATACGAATCTGGGTTCCCACAAGGAGAAACCAGACTAATCCCCCCCCCCATGGGAGGGTCAGATCTTGAGTCATCCCGAAGGGTAAGACTCCTTGCTGGGCTTATTTGAAGAGAGGAAAGGGGCAAAAGGCTCCCAATCCTCCTCCAGCAAAATCTAGCTTCACTGCATCAAAAGAAACAGTGTCCAAAAACGTGTACCAACTCAAAGTGGGGGCCAAGCCGCGAATTTCAAAAGCCGTGTAATCAAATAAGGGAAATTAATAGGCACTCGTGTACACACAAAGTGATATATAAATTAAAGAAAAAAAAATGAAGGGCGGCCATAAAATGGCCTAGCCAGATTCAAAAATAATCTTCTCCCCAAGACCTGATGGTACATGGGGAAAAGTAGGTGCAAAGCAACCGCCAGTGCAATTGTGCGCTCACCATGTGCAGCGGCGTGCAAGACCGCACATGGTGACTCCAGCATTGCTGCCAGGGCAAATCAACACTCAGGCTCCATTGCAGTCTCCCCCACCCCGGTCTAAGGGGAACTACACTTGATCTTAGCCAAAAGGCCGAGAAGCGACAAAAATGCCACTTTTTTTGTATTTAAGTTTATTATACAAAACTGATTATGACAAAACAGACATCAACCTGTTTTAGCAGGAATACATAGCTCAGTAATATTGGTACAGATAGACGATAAGCAGTACTGCGACGCAGCGCAGGGCAATACACGTTACAGTACGACTTCAGTTTGCGGAAAGGTCAGTAGAAGCAGTGTACAATTACATTCCCAGACGTGGCGCATATGGTTAGCACTTAGTGGAACATATCCTGGGGAAATGGGGGGGAAAGGGGGCCGAGGAGAATGGGGCTAGTCTTCAGCCTCTAGACTGTCCTTGAGAGAGTAGTCTCTCAGCAGGCTGTGGATAAGCCTGCGGCAGTCACGGACTGTGACCTGCTCCCTCCTCAGCACCAGGCGGTTCCTGGCAAACCATAGAGCGTCCTTTACACAGCACATGAGACGCCAAGCATCCTCAATGGCGCTCTCCGTGTGTGTTCCTGGAAAGAGTCCGTAAAGTACCGAATGGTAGGACAGGTACTTTCTCTCGATAGAGTCCTTGAGATCCAGCTCCAGGGCTCTGAACAAAGCCTGTGCAAACGGGCACTGCCAGAACAAGTGAAGGGAAGTCTCCTCCTCCACAATGCACTGTGGGCAGTGTCTATATCTGCACAGCCCCCTGGCATGCATAAATGTCCTTAGGGGGAGGCCAAATATGCCACTGTGCAGGGGCATGGAAGACACAATGGAGAGGATTGTGTGTGTGTGTAGCTGCCCATCTGAGTAATGTTCTTTTAGTCCACCTCCTTGCAGTTAAGGTAAATGTAAGTATATATATAGAATAAATATATATATAATATAGTATAGTCATTGTACAGTTTACAATATATTATGATATATATATATATATATAATATATATATATATATATATGTATATAGGTGTAAATTACCTGTAACTGGCAGGTGAGGGTGGATCTTATGCAAAGAAGGCTTAGTGTTTTTCCCGTCATGGGTGCTAGGCGACAGACCACAAGGATTCTGGGTATAGGGTTGGCATGCAAATAAGGGTAGGTGCATGCAAATAAGGTCAATAATTATCACCTTTTGCCTCTATAGCCACTATATAGCTGAATATGTATATATATAATGATAATGATTTACCTTATTTGCATGCGCCTACCCAGAACCCCTTGTGGTTGTGGTTTTTTGAGGGAAAAACCAGCCTTCTGGCTTGTCTGGTGTCTGTAGATGATTGTTTAATAATACTTCTACTACCCTATATATATATAACACAGTTTTATTTGTGGATGAAAGGCTTTAACCCTTTGACACCAGGCTGTGTGGGAGAAACATACTGTAGAAAACAAAGTTGTCTGATTTGGCCAGCTATGTATCACATAAATAGCAGAGCGCTGTGGTGAGAAATTGCTGAAAGCACCCATCAAGATCACTTTTCTGTCGTGTAATGAGACTTTTTAGCAGCTAGAGGCCGAAGGCCAATCAGCAGCCTCAGAAAAGTAAAAAAATAATAATATAATAAAAAAATAAAATAAAAGTTATGCAGCAGCAAATCAAATTTTCAGGTCACACATTGTAAGTATGTTTGTGTAATATTTTCTACTGTAAGCATAGGGTGAGGTAGGAACAGCATACGTTTACTTTGTTGTAAAGGCAGGGCGCCTTTAAAGACAAAGTTAGCAATTGATAAGTAGGTGTAACTGTATTCCACCTGTCCAAAACAAACTAAACCTTGATACAGTATTCTTATACCACAGACAGCTGGGAGGCGTGATCTGCCATTTATGACTTAAACAATCATTTCAAAGGTTAATGTCTCATGATGAGATCAGGTTTTGTTAAGGTCACCATGACAAGTATTCAAGAATGCCGAGTTACTACTCTCCTATACTGAGTTCTTGAGTGTATTAGTATTTGTAAGAATGTCCTGACTGCCCCACTAGAATAATGCATCTTGGAGTGAATACTTTAATGAAAGCTTCTATATGCATGATGAATTCTACCATTTGCCATCAGCCAATACCTCTAAAAAAAAGCCACCGTATAGCGGCCATCATTACAAGTACCCTGCTATATATAAGTGACACCCCGATGAAAGCGTTCAGCACGTAAGTCTAAAAAAAGTAGATATATAAATATATATATAAATATATATGCATACAACTCATCATTCTCATGTAAATGGCTCAAATAATTACTACTGTTTTTTAACTGTTTATAAAATAATTCTGAAGTAATGTAATAAACAGCAAATTTAAGTTCAGGAAACAAAAATGCATCTTTTGAGATGTTTTTACATTTTTATTTTTTAGTTTATGTTTTAAACATTTTCTCCAGAAAAGATTGCGAAATCTTAATCAGTTATTTTGTATGACATTACGAACGTCGGCATCTTTACAGAAGATGACATCCGGTTAAAATTCCCATGACACTGATTGAAGAGTGGTAATTATACAACAGCAGTACATTGTAATAACTAATTAAATCCACAGGTGCGTCTCTGGTAACGAATAACGGTGCATCGCACCCAACTGCGATTTATTGTCTGTTCCCTTTTTTTTTTTATATATTTCATGTCAATTTATCTTCTAGTATTTATTCTGCCTTGGAGGTGGTCATTTTACAAGAAAGCAACATGGCGTGAATGGGTAGTCAAAAACTCAATAACAAAGTAAAAAACAAAATAAAAAATGAACCTTAATTTTTATCTTAAGTGAATACACGGACACGTTGTTTGGCATAAATAGAATGGAATATGAATCCACACTTAATTATCTTTTTGGATGTGTTCCTCGTGAGCATTATTCATGAGTTAGCATTACTCATGGGTTATTACCATTCCAATTGGTTAGCTGAAGGGCTTTCTGCGTAGAGACTGAGCTGAAACCCTCGGTAGAATTCGGAGAAATACAGAGACACACACAAAAAAAGAAGTTAAGTAAAAGCTTCACATTATTTTGAGTGCCCATAATCTTAGATGTGTTTTCACCAAACCTCAGGCTTTTTTAATTAGTTTGAGCCCTAGACATAGCTAACACGATTACAACCAAACTGACAACAAGATAATATTTACATAAACTTAAATCTATGCGGCCCATGGGAGCCATGCATGGAGCGGAATCGTCAATGGACAGAGTTATATGAAAAGCAAGCCTGATAACAGCTACACCAACCTCGCGGGCTGACAGCCATTGACCAAAGTGGATTCCTTTAACGTGTACAGAATTAATCTTTTTGTCTCAATGGCTTCAGGTAGGTCATACTTCAGGTTCCTTTCATTATGAAATTTATTCTGGAATTGGGCTTTTAATATACAGAAATGGACAGATATCTAGTTTTCTCTATGAATGTTCCATCTAGAGAGTTATGCATCTTCTGTGCACTTCATTCATTGGCCTAGGGACCCTTCCTGGACTAGAAGACTAGAAGACAACAATGGCCTAAGACACTTATCTAATTTATTTAAATTAGTATCTGGAGGAAGAAAAGTAGCTAGCCTAAGATTATTATCACAAAAGTATGGTAAACCGAGTCAAAGCCGGGCTCCTCCAGCATATTAGGGTTTTTCTTTTACATAAAGTAAAAAATTGCTGGCAAAAATGGTGCATCAACTGGGGAAACCCATGTTTTATGAGCGTGGGCTGCCTCAAGTAGAAGTATTATCCATGTTGAACAAATATGTATGAAATACCTAGTAATATATTGTCGTATTTCAACTTGTCTTGGTAAACGTCCTGTTGTTAGGACCAAAACCTCTCCTTCCGTTCTATTATAATGGAAGAAGACCGTCAGACATGCTATATAATAAGAGCTATAACATGATAAGGAATAACAAGCTAAAGTTTCAGAATCTTCTGCTGGAAGCTGAAAAGACATTTGAATTGTGGCTGGAAGGAAAATGATAAGAGCACTTCTAGAGTCCTTCTGAATAAAAAGCTAATTTATGGGGGGGCGTGGTCTGCATGGCGACCTGATCGGACGCGTTTTGCTGGAGCTCCGCGACCTACCGGCTGAATCGCATTTCATCGGCACGAATTAGTGGGTTTTTTACCGCATTTTGCCTCATCCTCTTTTCGCTTGCCTATGTCCTCTCATCGTGCGAAAAAATCGTCCAGAATGCCGAACTTTTTCGAGCCCAAATCACGGAGGAAAACTCCTGTGCGGGACTTGGGCCTACCACGTGAGCAGGATGCAGACTCGGATACCTCTATGGGCCAGACGTCAGCGCCACGCTCGAGGCCTCCATCACCTGCGATACTCTCTCAGACTGACCTTACTCCTCCTTCGCAACAACTTACCTCGCACACCATGAAGGAACTCTTGCGTGAAATGAGGGACCAACTTCGCCAGGACTTCCAGGAGATTGCATCTTCTTTGCGACGTGACTTGGATGGCCTGGGGGACCGGACAGACAGTTTGGAACGCCGCATGGAGGAGTTCGCAGATGCACATAACGCTCTCGCTGATGGTCAAATTTCTACGCAAAACGAGCTTGCCTTTCTCCGCACTAAACTAATGGACTTGGAAGACAGGTCGCGGCGCAATAATATCCGCCTCCGTGGCATCCCGGAGTCTGTTGATCAGGCTGAGCTACCTGAATATGTCACAACCCTCTTCGCCACCCTACTTGGTGATGCCTTACCTGCGGACATCCGCCTTGACCGACTCCACCGGGTCGCCCGCCCGAAAAACGTTCCAGGTTCACCCCCTCGGGATGTGCTGACCAGGGTTCATTTCTTCGATGTCAAGAATCAAATCATGCAAGCGGCGCGTAACCGTCCCTCCTTGCCTGCCAGGTTCCAAGATGTACAACTCCTTACGGACTTGTCCCAGCTGACTCTTCAACATCGTCGGGCTTTCGCTCCTGTGACCTCCATCCTTCGATCTCACCAGATTCGGTATAGATGGGGCTACCCGGTCCGTTTGATTGTTTCACGCAATGGCTCTACCACCATCATTGCCTCACCTGAAGACGGCCTGGCCCGCGTGAAATCCTGGGGCTTGGACATGCCCTCCTCCTCGGCACCGGCTCCGGATCAGGGCCTGATGAAGACCACCTCTTCTCCGAAAAAATTGAAACGGGACTGGTTAACTAAAGCCTAATCTGTCCTCGATCATCGACTGGTAATCTCTCCTAGTTTTGCTCCTTTTATAATTTCATCAGTATCGCTGAGCCATCTATTATCTATATACCTTCCTAGGGTATTATTACAATCTATACACATATGGTTTCTTGCACTATACCATTTACTACACTTCCAACACGTTATTGCTCACTAATCTCTTTAGCTGGCTAGCTGTCGTGGGGTTCCCTACTCGGCTTTGTCGAATTCCCCCTTGATGCTATTTATATCATTAGCATGGTTCTCTCCCACATTGCTCATGACCATGAGCCGATTCATGTTTCTGTTTCTGTTATTGTTTATTTGTATTTATTGTTTTATTTCTGGTTCCTCTGGTACCCTTTCGATGATGTATTTGTTACTGTGTGCTCCGGCGCGACCGAGGCTGGCATTCTCTTGGGGTTGGGGTGTCTCTCCCCCGGATCCGGTTTCCTTTTTATTTTTCACATGTACTGCGCATTTTTACACCTGGCTCCGGTTGGAGGTTTTAATTTGCTTCCCTGCTCTGTACCATGGCTGATTTGAGAATTCTCTCGCTTAATGCAAAGGGTCTTAACACTCCACAGAAGCGCGCATCGCTCTGGAATGAGGCCAAGACTCTACAAGCCAGCATTATTTGTGTCCAAGAAACACACTTGAAAAAAACCTCTAGACCCCTTTTATACTCTGCCCATTTCACCACCCAATTTCACTCTATGGCATCCTCTAAAACAGCCGGAGTTTCTATTTTAATTTCTAACCGCCTTGCTTTCTCATTGCTGCGCAAACATGTGGATCCGCGGGGAAGGTACCTCATATTGGTGTGTGAGATTAATGCAGTTGTATATACTTTGGCCTCCTTTTACTCTCCCAATACGTCACAACTTAGCTTTTTCCGTATGTTCTTAGGGAAGGTGGATGCCTGTAAGCAAGGCCGAGTGGTCCTATGCGGCGATCTTAATGCTGCCCTAGCCCCCCCCCTTGACTGCACTTCACGGCGAAACCTCCCCCGCGACAGCCAAAAACTTAAACTTGGGTCGGACATGTCCTTTTTGATTCACTCCTATCAGCTCTTTGACACTTGGAGGGTCTTGCACCCTTCGGACAGGGACTACACCTATTTCTCGGCCCCACACCATATTTATTCCCGAATAGATTACATCTTTTTAGACAGATTTACATTACAGTCCATGTCCTCCTGTTCTATAGGCACCATCTCCTGGTCCGACCATGCCCCTGTTTTGTTGGCCCTTAAAACTGATTTCCCACTTACAGGACGCGGCACTTGGCGTCTGAATGACACCCTCTTACACAATGACACTCACAAGTCACAACTCCAATCCCATCTGACTCAGTATTTCCAAGACAACTTACTACCTGACACCCCTATTGACACCTTATGGAACGCTCACAAAGCGGTCATGCGAGGCAGACTTATTAGCCTGGCCTCCTATGTCAAAAAACAACGCTCTGACTCCAAGATTCTTTTGTTGCGGAAATTGTATGACTTAAATATGCTCAACAAATCTCACACGACTGCCTCCCTCACACGCGATATTGCACGCCTCAAACTACAACTATCGGAGCTTACTGCTCAAACTACAGCCCACATGCTTCTCCGGCTTAAGCAAAAATTTTATGCTAAAGGCAACAAAGCCGACACTCTTTTAGCCCGCAAACTCCGACATGCCTCAGCTGTTTCTAGACCGCATTACATTACTTCTCCCTCTGGTTTGCGTGTTAGTAATCCCTCTCAAATGACGGAACTCTTTGCCTCTTATTATGCCAAATTATATAATTTGAAAGATGACGCATCTCTACATCAACCCGCACAGACTGACATCACCGATTATCTTGCCCCGATTCCCTTGCCCTCTCTTCCACCTGACCATTTTGCATCTCTGGCTGCACCTATAGAGCTGAGCGAGGTGGAAAGGGCGGTGGCTCAGTTGAAAAAGAACTCGGCTCCGGGTCCAGATGGCTACACCGCGTCTTATTATCGCACTTTTCTTCCCACACTGGGCCCTCATCTTGTTTCTTTGTTTCGTTCCTACATGTCGTCCGGCACTGTCCCCTCTGAGAACCTCCTGGCTCATATAGTTACCTTGCCGAAACCAGGTAAATCGTTAGACATCTGCTCCAATTATAGGCCCATTTCCCTCCTTAACAATGACATAAAAATATATGCCAAAATCTTGGCTAATAGGCTGTCCCCTATTCTCCCTTCTCTCCTCCACCCCGATCAAGTCGGATTTGTCACTGGTAGGCAGCCATCGGATAACACTCGAAAGTTCATTAATGTTTTGTGGGAAGCCGACAGGAGCAGGCTCCCTGGCTTGCTCTTGTCGTATGATGCGGAAAAAGCATTTGATAGGCTGCATTGGCAGTTCCTCCGATTCACTTTGTCAAAGTTTAATTTTCCCCCTGCTTTCATACAAGCGGCAATGGCACTTTATTCCACTCCCTCAGCCCGCATCTCTATGTCAGGTTTCCTGTCTTCCCCTTTTAGTATTTCTAACGGCACTCGCCAGGGCTGCCCTCTATCCCCTTTACTCTATATACTTGCTTTAGAACCCCTGGCGGCCTCCATTCGCTCCGATTCATCTATTAAGGGCTTCCCCATCCCTAATCACTCCCCTTGTGTCTTGGGTCTTTTTGCGGACGACATTCTGGTCTCTCTCACTTCCCCTTCACAATCTCTGCCCGCTCTCCAACACCACTTATCTTGTTACTCTCACGTATCTTACCACAAAATAAATATACCCAAGACTCAAGCTATGTGTCTCCACCTGGACCCGGCCGAGCACGCACGCCTTACTAATTCTTATGGTTTCACATGGCAGCGTTCTCACATCTCCTACCTGGGCATCAAACTCCCTAAAACCATTCACAACATTAACGATCTCAACATTCTCGCCACCTGGAAGAGTGTTAAGGCGGACATTATCAGGTGGCAGAAATACGAACTTTCCTGGCTTGGCCGGGTTAACGCCCTAAAGATGACGGCCCTCCCTAGGCTCCTTTACACCTTCCGTACCGTTCCAGTTTGCCCCCCTGTTAATCTTTTGCACTCGATCCAAAAGTTTTTTGTGTCCTTCACTAAGGTAAGGACCAGCTCCAGGATAGCAGCTCGCGCTAGAGTGGTTCCTAGGCTCAGAGGGGGTTTGGGGGTCCCTCATATCCCCTCTTATTTTTCCGCCTGCATTCTCTCCCATGTTTTCGCATTCTACGCACGCTCCAATTCCCCAACCTGGGTACATCAGGAGAACGCTCTCCTGTCCCCTTACACTCTAGACCAACTTCTCTGGGTGAAAGGCCGTTTGCGTCCTGCTATGCCGCCTACGACCGCCTTTATTCTTGACACTTGGGATGCTGCCTCACGGTATCTACCCTCCCTGACCCACCTTACCTCCCTCACGCCGCTTCGCACCCTGGAATTCTTGATTCCTGGACTGCGCCTCGTTTCCTGGCTTCGTCCGGACTTACAGGTGTTGGGCGACCTTTACGGGGGCCGCTCTCTGCACCCTTTTTCCCACCTTTCCTCAGTCCATGCAGTCCAAAGTCAGGACTTCTACAAATATCTTCAAATCCGCCACCTTCTCCACTCACCTTCTTACTCCCTCGCCCGGCACACGCAATCGATACGTCCCCTCCTCTCACTTTGCGTTACTGCACCCCAATGTAAGGGAGCCATTTCGACTTGGTACTCTCTTCTGATTGAACGCTTCTCGACCCACAAGCTTCCCCATATGGTATTGTGGGAAAAAGATTTACATTTAACCATCTCACATGAGGCATGGCTTGAGGCGGAGGATATGATGAGGGGGGTCTCCTTTTGTGTGAATCATCTTGAGCTCCAAAAGAAGGTTAGTTGTCGATGGTACCTGACCCCAGCGCGCCTCTCTCATGTCCTCCCAGGCTACTCTAACCTTTGCTGGCGGGGGTGTGGGATGGAGGGTTCTATGGCCCATATGTGGTGGACCTGCCCGATTTTACAACCGTTGTGGAAACGAGTGTTCTCGTTTCTTCATTCTATCTGCCACATTGCATTTGATTTCCTCCCTGAACTCGCCCTATTACATATGTTTGATGACCCCCCCCCTTCCAGCATCAGAAAATGGGTAATCCACGTCCTACTGGCTGTTAAGTTATGTATTGCCAAGAAATGGAAAGCGGCCTCCCCACCTTCTTTCCCGGATGTCCTCTCCACTCTGGAGAAACATCGGATCATGGAGAAAATGTCCCACTTGGCAGCACACACGATTCATTTGTATGACCGTGTCTGGTCGTTATGGTTACACAGCTCAATCTATGCTTCACATTTCCACTGAGGCTGTCTCTTGATAGGGGGTTTAATTTAAATTTTAATTTTAATCTTATACTTTAATTTTTATTTTCATTTTTCTTTTCGTGAGAATGCTGGCCTCGCCGGGTTCTTATCCTCCGACTTTTGGTTTCTCTGCCTCGCGACATTTGCTGTTTCGCAGCCAGACTCTGGCTACTTTCCATTATGCATGACATTTCTGTACAACCAGCGTTACCCTTCCTGCTGAGCTACTATGTACATCGTCCCGGAGGACTATGTTTTCTGTTTTTTTGTTTTTATTATTTGTTGTTTTATGGTTCGGTTCACATACTCACTTTTTATTGAAAAATGTTGGTCCGTTTATTGTGTCTCATGCCGCAGCGTCGCTGCTGCCTCTCTACTGTGTATTGTATATCACATGTACCGCACATCCATGACCGTGACTTCCTACTTTGTTTGTTCTTGTCATCCGCATGTTGTGCTATGCCTGGTCATGTTATAATCTTTGTATTATTTGACTGCCTTTCTTGTGATGCTGCACTCAAATTCGGACCTTAATAAAATTTTATTTACAAAAAAAAAAAAAAAGCTAATTTATGAAATAAAACATTTGAAGCTGAAGGAGCTTCACAGGCAGGAATAAAATGACTTGGATGAGTTTAGATGTGACTGTTTTTAACATATTTAATAGATGCCATTATTCGGAGAACTGGAAATCACACAAATATTCTGCTGTTTATCGGTAAATATTACCATTTATAGTTCATCTTGAGTAAAGTATCCATTTGCAGTCTAGCAATTTTTTTTCTCTGACTCCACTTCAAAAATTCTCTAATTATAGTGAAGCGTAACGCGAAAAGAAGCCTCGCGGTTTTAATGACAGATAAGAGATGCTTGACTCGTTTAATCTGACCATCTTTGTGTCTGTTCTGAAACCTCAAGCCTTACTTGGTCTTTTGTCCATGTCTTATGATCTTAACGCCTTTATAGCCACCCCATGCATGCTGAAATCTCCATACTATATAAACCTCCTCCACTCCTGCTAAAGGGCCATTCCATTATTAGACTTCTAAGTATGCCTTACATCGAAACTTTTAAGACCGTGACATGTTATAAATGACATCACTTCCTTTATAATATATGTACTTCCTGTAACCCCTTTAATTCTTTAAATGTTTCCCTTTTTTACTGAATTCTCACAAAGCTACGTCCCCTCCAAGCTGTATACCATTCGTAATATCCCCAATGTAAGTCATTTAATCCTCATAATTCTTTTATTCTTTCTATCACATCATCTATCTCATTCTACCTCCAATTTATCTGTTCCAATCACTCAGAGTGTTCTACAACTGACCTAGTTAGTGTCACTTCGTAGCCAGTGGAATGAAATCTACATTTAGACAGAAAATAAAAAAAACTGTCAATACAAGTTTTTACAGTCAGCTGCAGAATTGATTAAATTAAAGATCAATGTGATAATGCACCGAGTTATTTTTAACAACCCCAATACATCACGTTTCTACGGCAATATTTTTTAAACATTTATCTTTGGTGAGAGCGATAATGGATCAAACCGACACAACAAAACATATTTTAATTTAGAAAAAACAGACATGCTTTAAAAAAAAAACAAGAACGGTTTCTTCTGGTTATTTAATGAGGGCTACAAATTAGATCATGGCTCTGCATTTATTGATTTTAATGTCTTTTATCGCATCATTTGGCATGGCAACAAAATGTTGTGCTGTGTAAGGTCACGAAAATGATCTTGACTTTTCAGCTACATCTCTTTTCATAAAGAAAACGACTTTATAAAATACAATAGCGTCAGCAATAGCCATTATTTTGTATTTTGTATACATAGTTACTTTAATCAGTTTGGGCCCATATCGTTGTACTGTATATGCAATGGATTTAGTCATTTACCAATATCATTTAAAGCAAATGGGTCGATGATTAAACAGATAGATACATTATAATTATCTAATTATATAAGAATGGAACAAAATATATAATTAATAATATATAATATAAATATATAATAAAAAAAAATCATATATAAATATAATAATTATTAAATTTGAAATTTTATGTTGGAGATGTCAGCATTGTATTCTTCCTAATTCAAATTCAGGATAATGTACGTGAATTAGCAGTGCTTTGCATAGAATCATCATTCGGCTCGGTGATTGATACAGTACATAGACCATCTGGCACACCAGGCAAATGTTCAGTGGGCCACTGGCCCATACAAGAGGACGGTGGGGCCACCAGCTGGATATGCCCGGCCGGACACAAAATGCTCGGAAAAACAAAACATGTTGGCCCACATATCCAGCTGTAAGCCATAAGGTGGCCTCTGGCCTTAAAGTACCAGGTCGCCTCGTTATCCCTAGTCTGGCCCTGTAGGGTAAAACGCAAATTAACAAACAGATAATAAGTAGCAAGAACAAGCCGATAGATATGTGCTTTTTGAATATCTCACAAACTTGTATGTTTTAAGTGACGGAGCAGATGGTGTATAATGACTAAACATTAGAAATTATGTAGAAGAAAATCCTGTTTTATGATTTGTAATTTACATTTAAGATTCAAATCCATGGAACCTTCGTCTCCTCTTTCTCCTTTAATTTAAAATACTACCCAATTTACAAGACACGCATAAGAAAATACATTCAAGTCCTGTCTGGCTGCATTTTAATAATTTTGTCATTTTTAGCCGCATTTTCTCAAGTACAGATACTGTTAAAAAGCCGAGCAAAAATTCACTAAGCTGTCAAGTCTGATATCCATTAAAAAGAGAGTATCTGGCATTTAGACTTTAGCATAACAGCAGATGTCTCCAGAGATTTCACTCCCTTAATGAGAACCAAGAAATTGGAAGCTCTTGGGAACCGGTGTGAAATATGAAAATGAAACATGATTACAACACAATGGAACGCCAATTTGACAGAACAAGAGGAGTGGGTCTTTTTTTTTCCACCAGAACAACCGTTTAAGTCAAAAAGCTTTATAAAAAATAAAAAAAACAAAACATAATATTAATATACTAAAAAAAAATACTTTCACTGGTTTAGGAGATCCATGAATTATTAAATGGTGGTGTCTTTACTGATGGATGGAATAGAAAGCTGTAATTTAGGGCCTGCAAAGGATAAACAATACTTCTTATGTTTGCCCCAGGCTGATGAAGAAACTAGCAATACAGCCCTTTAAAAAAAATATTGGATTTTGTCATTTTTACTGCAAATGCCATATTGTTTTAGGAAGAAGTTAGCTGTTTATGGAATGATATAAAAGAATGTTTTTTTTTATACAACGTATCACCAACTAAGCCCAAATTATTATGTCATGCTTTTCTCGTTATGTCCATTTTTCTTTCTTTCTTTTTCTTTCTTTCCTTCCTCTTCCTTCGCTTTCTCTTCTTCCTTCCTTCCTTCCTTCCTTCCTTCTCTTTCTTCTTTCCTTCCTTCCTTCCTTCCTTCCTTCTTCCTTCCTTCTTCCTTCCTCCTTCCTTCCTTCCTTCCTTCCTTCCTTCCTTCCTTCCTTCCTTCCTTCGAGGAGTGATTTATAATAACAATATCACAACCAACAAAGTTACAGCTGAACACAGAACAAGTCAAAGCAAAATGTCCCATAAGATTAAAATGACCCAAAACACTACATTTAGTTCCGAAGCAACAGACTTCCCCCTTCTCAGAGTTTCACAAAATCTTCGATTTATCCAAATACATTACTCTCAAAACGAATGTAACTCACATCTAAACCAACTAGAAACAGACATTTTTTTTATTTTCAAATCCATAAATAAAAATTGCAATTTTTAACATGTATATTCTCTTTTTATGCATGCTGAATATATCAATTTTGCTTTGCTTGCACGCACTTTCTGGTGCACTCCCAGAGCTCTTTCTCAGGAGAAGACTATTATAACTTCCAGCAAGAATCATGCAAAGAACAATTACTTCTCCCATTCTTAATCTATAGTTTTCCATTAAGTGGATTCATGCCGTCCTGGTGGACAGGCCCTTTGGCTAAACAAAGAATCATTAAACAGAATTTAATAGCAGCCAAGACTATTTCCCTCCCCGCCGAAATGCTGTTCTTATGATTGAAATCTTTATATGCGTAAAAATGATTTATTCCGCAATTCACCATATAACAGTTTGTATGTATATTCTTTGTTGAGCAATCCTAACGCTGTGAATCTATATGCAAATCAGCTTCTACAAGATACAAATTAATTTACATATGGGGCTGCATGTTAATGTTGCCACGGACATCCGGCCTAGATTTTTTTTTATATTTTTTTCTTGCTTTGATAAATACATTCACTTGCAAAAATATATATAAAGTGGATACAAAAAATATACATTGTATAAAGACAGGAATGCTGACTTTCATATAAGAATACAATCAAAATGTTACGTCTGTTAAATTACATTTGTATGAATTGTACAGTAGAGCCAACTAATGTGGTCGCGTAATGGTTTTCTGTAAATTAAGACAACAAAAGTGGATTTCATTTAGATTGAATATATATGTGTTGGAATACAGAAGTATGATAATATACTGCCCTGTATGTTTCTTTTCCAATGAAATGTTCAGCAACATTCCATCTACATGTTTACTTTGTAAGACCAGTTGGACCAATGGCCAAATATTTTAACGGTAGTTGAGAAGCAGTTGAGATCTTTCTGTCCATGCACATTAGGTCCGTGGCCCACAATAATAAGAATAATAACAAATGAAGGCAATCTGAGATAGTGTTCCTTTTGGGGAGGCCTCAACGTCGCCCTGAGAAGAACCAGAAAGAAAAAAAAGAGATTAACCCAATATCAATTAATTCTAGATGTGTTCGCTAGCAGTGGTGCTCCATATATTTAAATTAGGTAACTTACAACTGGTTGTAATAATTTTGGATAACTTATATTTGCAATGAGCCTCTTTTTACTTCCCTATATGTTGGGGGAAAACTATCCTGCCAAAAAGGTAACTATGTTTTTATGTTCTTCTATTTCTTTCTAGATTTAGGCATAACACTTCTTTTGTGATGTTCTTCTAGCATCTTGAAGCTCCAGAGGCTTCAGCGTGACTTGGTTGCACATGGATGCGCCTCTATCTCAGTGTTGTGTAATGTTTTTTTATCCTTAGGGGTTTTCTTTAATGTGTCAGCAGCATCGAAAAACCTCCAGCCATATCTTCCACTCTCCAAGAACCAAGAAAATGAAAAGGTCTGGTAAGATCAGAAAATTGCTACAGGTACATAAAACACCATTTTAATTAAGAAGAAGTTTATTACTCAATAAACAACAGCAAGGGTGAGGTCCATACTACTTCTAATGAAATAACAGTGGTGCCTTCCAACTGTTACCTTTTTCTATGTTTGCTGCATTTTTCCTAAGGTTTAAAGGACACAAGATGTTATATCCTTGATGTCTCATATGTACATATATAATACTGTATAAAATTTCACAAAAGTGTTCATGCCTTGAAGGGACGCTACATCCATCACATACACTTTAATATATATATGATAGCTAAGAGGTCCCTTTTAATTTACATGGTGTCCCCTTTGCAGAATCCTCTGTATGCATCCACCTCGGCAGTTTTCCGTGCAAGAAATGTCACCTACTGGAAGCTCCAGTAGCTCATCAGTGGTGAGCACTGTAGGATCCCAGAAGAGTGGAGCTGCAGCTTCTCACTAAGGTAAAAGCTTTAAACCCTTTAAAGAATGCATATTGAAGTATCCACAAAGCACTTCAGATTGCACTCTTCGTTGGTGAAGCTGTCAGGGACATTTAACGGTCACTTTACGTATTTTTGCAGTATACCTGAGAATATTTTGTACTTACAGTGGAAATGACCACATTGCATTTGATGGCTGCCATTGCAGTATATGCTGTGCGTTACACACCCCGCAGTCCGCGCTGTCTTGATGACAATACATGCTTTCACTAGCAGAGATAATTACTCAGTGCTTCCCCATAAGCACTCATGGAAATGGAATTTCTTACACACCCAGGCTTCAGCTCTATTTATAAAAGTTTACCACATTGCTTTAGAGTTTTGGAAGGAACACAACATTTAATAATACAGAAGCTTGTATTGCTGAGTGCATATGCTTGAATGGAATATTTTTGGGGAAGGTTAGTCCTAGGGCTTTGTAAAATTTGTCAAATGCTTTCAGGAGCTCTTAGGAACAATATATATTTATATAAAGGAACCGCTGTTAGGTGTTAGTAGCAACAGTTTTTAAAATCAGGTCTGGATTTGGGGTGACTAGGTGGACACCCAGCTGGCAGCACATTCACGTTCCATCTTTTGTCCATCTTTTCTAGGAGCTCAGAATGTTTGCAGGGTATGAGTGTGTCACAGTGTTCCACAGCACTAAAAGTCACTATTTGGTGAAATAGTGCAAGAAAGTCCAAAAAGAGGCATTTCATATTACGAAAGACAAAAGTGCCGCAGATCAACTTTGAAAGAACTCTACAGAAGGAAACTCTTTTTTCACAAGAGGGTCTACGAGGAGGCCACCTAGGACTTGATGATACCACAGAGTGACACCAACTCCGCTCAATGAAATGAAAAGGCGTGGGTAGAAAAAACATGTTGCATTGTGTTGTTTTAATCTATCTTATATACAACAATTAACCATGTTTAGAACGATTAAAACATGTAACACGATCTGTTTCTACATGAGTACAACTATCTCCCAGTTGCAATGTCTTTGATTAGCTATATCAACATGCTTTAAGTATGCTTAACATTTAACCTTGTGAAAGACTCAACTAATAGGAATACAATTAGTGTTCCCGGTGTTCATTCCAGATTTATTGAACGTTTCATTGACTAATTGGCGAAGTGTTGCTCATCCTTTAGGTTCTGTAACCCAAACACCTTGCACTATTTGTAGGAGTAGGATTCCTCCCCTCATTTGCATTTTGGGTTTCTTCCGAGCGTCCGCGCATGTTAATCCCATACACATTTGTTCCTGGTCCGGTGTTATAAGCCGTGCTTATACTTTATCATATTACTATTTTTTTGTTTGGAGACATATAGAAATAGAATAGTTGCCTGGCTGATACAAGGTGCATTCTCAAGATTTTAGGCACAAATAAAAAGTGACAAAATATTATTAAAGCTTATCTGAAGTTTAAGATCAGTGCAAATTCAAAATTTATTTACAGAGTATTACAAGACCACTTATTTTATTATATTATCTATATATTATATCGGCAGTACCTTAATCTTTACAGCTACTTGGAACTTGTTCCATTTTTTTCATTTCAAGAGTCACAAATTTCAAGCACAAATGCAAATCTTTTCATTTCTCTCTAGATCACAACAGAGGTTTTTGTAGAATACCCTAATTTTTTTGCATGTAATGAGCATATTATGCAGCCCAATGTTTCACTGAGCTCTAGAATAGTAACCTAATGTCAAACTGAAATAAAAAAGGAAACATAGGAATATATGACATCATTCCCAGCGCAAATTCTCAGAACAGTGTATATATATATATATATATATATATATATATATATATATATATACACATATGGCTTGCTTCTGGTCTCAGATTTACTTGCATGAGTCAGGGATGTTAGTATCTGGCATTGATGACTTCTAACAAGATTGAAACAGCTGTATGTAGGTGGAACGCTCAATCGCATGCAATTCTAACCCTGCAATGCTCAAAGCTATGTATGAAGTAGCAGCCATATGAAAATAAGAAAGCACATGTAACACTGGGTAAGGGATCAAAAAGTGTCAAAGCACGTGGCACAAGTGCATTCGAAACTTTGCACATTTAGTGTATTTAATTTCTATTTTTGTGTATTTTATACACACACTCACATACCTTTGTTAAATCGCGCAGGCTCATACATAATGAGATGAGATAAAAAAAACATTGCTTATAGTACGCCTAACCTTTTACATTTACAGTCTGCGCTTAGTCAACCTTGTAATCAGAACTAGCATAGCAACCTTGTACACACATTCAGGACTACCTTTAATAAGGTGACTCATAGATCCGTTTATAGTTTCCCCAAGGTCATTTTCACGGTAAAATTTAAATAGATTTGATTTTTCACAAAAACATATTCACTACAATTTATGCAATTATTTTCTCATTTAAAATAGATGCATTAGCAGGTTTTTAGGGACAGTCTTAATGGGGTGTAAGTGAACCTGAGTTGCTCGGAATTCTCGTTTACTAGCATTTAATTAATCTGAAAAATTCATAACAAGAATGGGTTCTGTAAAAAAACTGATTTTCATATCTAGCGCCTGAGATCTCATGAACATTTATTTTCTACTTTAGCCTGAAATTGTTTCCTTGTGCTTTATTTACAGAAACAGATTTTTTATGACATATTTTATACCTGGAAAACATTTTTTTTTTAAATCTATAAAGTATTGGGAACTCTACTAATTTGCCCTGGAGGCTATAGTTATGGAATGTCTTTTGATGTCAAGACCAGCCATTTAGGACTTCATGTGCCGCTTGGTTCTGCCTACTTATTTCCAGTTATGCCCCACACCTGGCCATTGGCCTGACCCATCCAGGCTGCCCACGTATGTGTAAAAAGTTACCCCTTTTTTCCCTCCACCAAATTTTGCATGTAATAACTATTATAAAGCAGTCTGCTGAATCTTGGACACGTGCCTTCCAGAACCTTATATATAATATATTTCAAAGGAATCCATTGATTTGGCAAGGCAGGATAGTAAGGTAAGAAAACCCCTTGGTAGATGCATTTGGCCAGCTAGCCAGGATAGTCTTTAACGCTGGTCAAAAGGGGCAGCTGCCTTCGGCCCACACATACCTTAGGGGCCCAAGGCAACTGTCCCTCAAGTCCACTGAACAGGGCCACAGTCTAGAGTTGGAGGTCTTTGCCGCCACTAATATAGACCTCTCCACTAGCACCAAATCTCTTGTAAAGTTTGACACATGACATCATATCCCAGCATCAGGTAGCAGACGGCACGTAGACGTAGAGAGAGGGTGGAGAGCGGAGAGTTCATGCCGACAGGTTTGCAGACCTCTACCTCTCTTACACTCAGGTACAGCTGGGCTCGAGGAGATGGCCCATGTGGAGCAGAAGCTTGCTCCAGGCCCCCTTTATGTACAAAGACCACCCTGGCTACATTATATCTTTGATAAATCCTTAAAACTAAATTCATTTCATCCATCATGCTTTTTTTTAAATGACCCCAAGTTGAATTAATGACCGCTGTGTGTACTTCCTGAATGTCAACTATGGAAAAAAAAATCTCAATTAATCACAAAATATAAACTTAGTGACTTAATTTAAAAAAAAATGCTCAGCCAAAATATCCTATTTCAAGATCCCATTGTAAGAAACGTTTTATTACAACAGTGATTATCATAGATATCCTTCATGATATTCAAAAGTAGTTTTTTTTTAATTAAAACAAGATTTGCACAAAATACGTGATTAAACAGCTTACATATAAAAGTGATACTTCCTTTTCATAGATATTTCAGGATTCTGGACCACGTACTGAAAGTAAATGGAACCAACCCTTTTTTTGCTATAGCAACTATGAAACAAGAACATGGTTTGTCTTGCGGGATAGGAACTTGGTAAATGATTTATACGCTGCTATGCAATCTGTGCTTTCTAAATTTATCAGGGCGGTGAAACTAAAACTTGAGGCATTCACGTCTGAGAGACTTTAATTGTGTGTCACTAAGGGTGATTTGAACAAACAGAATAAAACAAAGCAAAAGATGGACAAGTTACAGTGCAAGACAAAGGTTACTTAATAAACGTGTCTCTATCTCATTCCTTTGTATGATTTTCACACGTAAGGCTATATTTGTTTTAATGTCTTCATAGTCATGTAAAAGAAATGCATTGAACTTTTAAGACTGCTTATACAAAACATGAAACACTAGATTTGAATTTTTTTTACCTACCAAGCATTTTCTAAAAAATTACTTTTTTTTTTTTTTTTATTTATTACAAAATATTTATTAAAAAAAACGAAATTGTAAAAAAAAAGACCACACAAAAAGCTTGCGCGCCAAAATATAAAACACAATTTTGTAATCAAAAGCACAAGAATGTGTAACAGGACTGAGCCAAAAATGCAAAAAAAAAAAGAAAATGTTAAGCTTGATGAAGATTGCAGACATAATCTGGGCACCTAAACTATGAGCTTCAAGTTTAGACCCCATTTATACCATGTTTCCCTTTTTTATATTTAGTTTGGGGTTTGTGGCTGAGGATGTGTAAAATGTAAACCCTTTCCTAGCTTTAAGGTTGTGAAGAATTGCACTTTGATGATTACACTTCATTAGGTCAATTTAAGGTTGAGCGGAATAATGGAAAACACCATATTTAAACTGTTCTGGCAAAAAAAAATCATATTGATAAAACACATAATGATATTTTTGGGAGGCTTTCGGTTAACGTTTCTGTTCAGGTATACAAATTCTTTGAGAGAGAGAAAAAAAAAAGCATAAAATAATGTTTAACATCAAACACTCCAAAACCCTTTTTAAATTTGTTGGCAGCATGTGTCTGACCCTTTTATGACATCTATTTATTTTATATA
Organism: Spea multiplicata; assembly: GCA_009364415.1. Lineage (NCBI taxonomy): Eukaryota > Metazoa > Chordata > Amphibia > Anura > Pelobatidae > Spea > Spea multiplicata. The sequence goes on from VKOC01016419.1 coordinate 96,627, forward strand.
CATAATGAAAAGGGTACAGGGTATTTGAGGGGGTTTCTTTAGACCTGTTATTTTTTTTCAAACACATTTTACCCTATTATTTCACGTTTGTATTATAATTATTTGATTGTTTTATCAGCACTGTTCTCAGAGACCAGTCCAACATGACTAGCCATGCCACTGGGGTCTTTAGAGAGCAGAGGTGACATGGATCCATTTAAACAAATAGCAATTTTGAATTTGTAAGCATTTTCAAAATATATTGATTTTTCATGTTTTCACTTTTTGAAAAGATATAGGGGTAGTAGAAGTATTATTAAACACTCATCTACAGACACCAGACAAGTCAGAAGGCTTGTTTTTCCCTCAGAAATCTCATGGTGCTGCCACAACCACAAGGGATTCTGGGTAGGTGCATGCAAATAAGGTCAACAATGATCACCTTTTGCCCCTATATCCTCTATATCCACTTCATACGTAGATCCCTTGAAAGTAATTGCCCGCTGTACAGGACAGCCTTTAAACAAAACTCTGGAAGAGGTGCAGTAGTACATTATTTGCATGCGCCTACCCAGTATCACAACCTCATGCTGACGAGTCCCATTAAGGACGAAACAGCTGTCCATGAGCGGTGATCTGGCTACTGCACCTTTTTGTTTAAAGGCTGTCTTTTACAGCAGGCGATTACTTTCAAGGGATCCCTGTATAAAGTGGATTTAGCGGCAAAAGGTGATTATTGTTGACCTTATTTGCATGCCCCTACCCAGAATCCCTTGTGGTTGTGGTTGTGGCAGCAACATGAGATTCTGAGGGAAAAACAAGCCTTCTGGTTTGTCTGGTGTCTGTGGATGAGTGTTTAATAATACTTCTACTACCCCCTCAATTTTAAGTGGAAGGGTTTTCCATCACCTTTACCCACCATAACTTATGTAATGTTATTTCTCGTGCTACTCCAAGCCTCAAGTATGATGAAAATTTTAGGACTTTTGCATCAAAAGTCTGTACAGTTCAAGGGGGATGGCTGGGCCCTGGCTTTCTGGCAGTATCCATGCAGTCCTCCACAGAAGTTCAAGGAGGACTGCTGGGCTCTGGCCTTCTGGCAGGACTCCAATGATCCTCCACAGATGTGTAAGGGGGGGTTCTGGTAGGAGCTCAGCAGTTCAAGGGGGATGAACATGAAAATGAAAAAAACCAAAAATGGTGGGTTTTGAAAATACTTTGTTTCTAAATACATTGAAATATTAGAAGGTGCACCAAACCGAGTCAAAGGCTCTCTGTATTTCGCACAGTGCAAACCACGCTCTTTGACATTAGGAAGTGACACTGCTGCCACCAAATTACTTTTTTTGGTCTTTTCAATAGAGAAGAAGAAGGAATGGAATCACTCATAATTGTTTCGTCATAACCATTAACTAGCCAAAGATCATAACCCAAATCATTAGGAATGTAAGCCATTCTGGAAAAGTATCAATTGACCATTGTGAAGCGATCTTTCAAACAACATACATGGCGGGGAACACACATGCATAGAAGGACATGTTTAACAAAGACTTCTATATTATGGGCATTCCCAGAGTGTGATCAAATTCCATTACTTTAACGTTCAATCCATAATTTTTCAAGCTTGCTAATTTTGTTCCATTGGTAATTACATGTAATTATTTTGCATATAATATCAGCAAATATATTAGTTTTTTCTTATATACTTGGTTATCATCTTCAGGGTAGTGATGTAGTCTGCCATTTAATGTTTTTCACTGTTGGCTTCTACAGGGTAAAATATCACCCTAGAATTTTTAATGTTTTATTTTTTTGCAGATATTTTTTTCCAAATTATATAACGAGTAGAAAGAGTAGAGTATGACAGCACAATATAAATCAAAAATAACATTCATTTTTTCTTCATTTAATGACAGGGAGAAGTAATGAGTAATTGTCGCTTGGCCATACGTACAAACATACACCTCAAGTCAAGAACCCATTTTACTAGAACCTAGGTTATTAAATGTTCTACTCCTGAGAATAAAAAATCTGGCAAAAAAATGAAATAAAGTGTCGATATAGCCTGCAGAGGCAAGTGATGAATACCTTGATAGGTTTCCTGAGGTTTTTTTTTTTTAGTTTAGCTTCGGAGTGAAGTTCCAATCAAAGCGTATGCCATTCCGACTTGGGGGTTTGTCTGTGAGCGGACCACCAAATAGCGAATCCTCTTATTTCTAACACCCATGGTATATAGGTTGCCTCAGATGTCTCCCAACTGTAGGCTACCTAAGTAGCTGAACCTCTTTGCTTTTACCGAAGAAACCTCAAATGTATCTTTTATAGTCAGATTCACACAGGAAAAAAATCTGTTCCTCCTGTCTTAACTTTTTGAGGACAAAGGGAAAATGTATTAAGATGACTCGTTCTCCTATCCGGCATGGAATGCTTTTGTTGGTCTTCCATAATATCGGGAGAATATAACCTGTGATTCTTTCCAGGCGCAAAGAAGATCGAGCAGCTGGATTTTATATTACATGAGAAATAAATGTTTTATGACAGCTTCTTAACAGCAAACGGATTAACATCCAAAACGTCCACCAACGTCTAGTGCTCGTTACAAATTCAAGGAGACGCTGCACTTTCACATAACATTATATTATATCTCATTAAAAGCCATTGCAGAACGCATCAACATTAAAAACAATTGTGTCAGCAGATGCATCGGTATAAAGGGTGTTAATAGATAACAGCAGGAAATCTTTTGGCATTGCATCAATTTTATTTGCAAATTGTAATATAATGCTAATATTCACAGCTAGGGAAACACTTGTAATTAAACGGGGACTTGTATATTTAATCACAACTGTGTCAGCTAAACCCTTTCTGGATGTAATTGTGAAATATTTGCATTTTAGAGATGAAAGTAATTTAAGTAGAGAGTTAGTTCTGATGGTCACACCAGAATGATATTTTGGGTCCATTCAGGCAGCGGTGTGCCGGAGTAACAATTACTTATTATTATATATTATATATTATTATTATTATTATTAAATGTTTTATATAACGCCATCATGTTCTGCAGCGCTGCATAATGGGTAATGTATTTTACGACTCTTTCTTTAAACTAGAATTTCGTCACATTGCTCCTCAGCCTTCTAGCTTCAAATCATGTATTACTTCTTTTTGTTAAAAAATGTTACCCTCATGAACTTTATTTAAACCTTTTCTTATACTTAAAGGTACTTAAAATTATATATTATGTTCATATGTACTGTTAGATTATATAAAGCTTATATAACAGGTTTATATGATGTATAGTGTGTGGTTTGAGGGATAACGGGCAGACTAGATGTTTCTTACCTGACATTAAATTCTAGTAATTTACAGTAATGTTTGTATATGTTTAGTGGAGCAATTCTGGTAATTGTAATTGGTAATTATATTTTTATATAATGTTTTACTCTGATGCTGTCCTGGTCACCGATCTCCCCAATCTGTCTTTTAACACTCAGGAGGCTTGTGGCGCCATAATTTAACGCCATATGGCATCGCGCATCCTTAAAATGCAGGATATGACATCATTTTGCACCGCTAAGAAAAATGAAGGCGGGAATGAGGCAAATGGTGGCGGGGCCCTGGTTTAGGCCTAGGGGAGCACCTAAGATTAATATGCCAATAGTGGTGGTGGTAGCGAGGAGTATCCTATAGGGCCTTCCGGGTGGCAGGAGAGTCCTTGGGGGTAGACAGCACCCCTGATAAATACACCGCAATGTCCATACAAAATAAAATAGCTGTTTACACAGTAACATAGGATAAGTTGATTACTTTCAGAGCAGGAACAGTGGTTACTTCTGAGGGAAGGCTGTACTTTTAAAGGAAATGTGTAATATTACTGGGAAAAGCTTGCTTTATGTATAATATATATGTGCTTATGAGCACATTAGTAGCGCTTTACTGAATACAAACCACTTTCACGACTTAAATTCTGTATTTTTTTTCCTGAGGCTAAGAAGTCAATTTAAATCGCATGCTTTGCATGTCATCCAGTAATACGAGTCTGCGGAGCTAGAGCTTTAGAAATACATCCTTCCTGTAATAATGTGACATTTGCTGAGATTCATCTAAATGAGCTATGTTATGGAGTGCTTAACGGTCACTTAAATGTAACTGCCGCCGATTTTAATGAGTATTTAAAATGGAAACATTAACTAATAGCCATACTGTAATTGACTAATCATCTAGAACTGAAAAAAAGTACTTGTTCGGGTTACAATAAGCCAGATTGCTTGTTTGTTTTTAGTAACTAAAATGATGGAACTAATAATTTTGTTCCTATTCTCAACAAGTGGGCAGTAATAGAACTTCTTAAGGAGAAATATCAAAATGGAACCTTTTCACTAATTGCTCTGGGTGTAAGAAGGCATTTTGCATCATTGTATTTCACCGCTATTCCCCCCCCCCCCCTGTATTAACTTTTTAGGAGTGTAAGCCAAAAACACTATCCATTTATAATTTATTATCATTTTTATAACACCATGTAGGCTGCAGTACTGTACAATGGGTAAACAGGACCCAATGGCCAAAAATAAATGGCGCACGAGGTCTGTTTAATTGCACAGGCTATCGATCTGAGCGGCGGCATATGACGTCAAGACAAAAGAAAAGAGGAGAGATTCCATTTAGAATTCCACGTTAAGTACGGGAAACTGACAAAGGCCCTTTATACATTATCTACTTTGCTCTTGTGTCTAAACTTTAAATAATCACCACGGAAACCGACTCAGCAAAAAAACCCACATGCGAACTTTGAAAAGAATTTCATTCAAATGAACTGGACGTCCGTGAATGAATGTCGATAGACAGAGATCAAGGTCATATGCAAAAGAGAGTCACAAGGAAATGACCGATTTGACAGGAAATTCAGCAGTGTTAAAATCAGACATTCGCCAGAATAATGAAAAAATTAAAAAAAATGTTTTACATCTCTCAGAGGCATAAGAATACAAGTCACCAGCCTTAGGGGATTTTTGGTAGGAGAGGTCTTCTCTTCACATCTTCCTTCTAAAGGCTGTGGATGGTTTCCTCTCTAGATGGATGACAGAAGGTCTGTCCCTCTCGGCCAGAATTACGACATGAAAGACCAGTTCCCCTGAACCCTCTAGGTAAAAGTGGTCAATCGAACAATAAAAGGAATGCCAAATATAAACCCGGACATGGCTACCATTTTTTTTAATATTATTTTTAAATATTTTATATATTTTTTTTACATTTATGTATTATTATTTTTAATACATTTGCTATTTATGTGACACACCATTAGACAGGATCTGTCCCCTCTGTGCTGTGATTTGTCAAACAACATGATCATTAAATCAGATATTTAGTGTATAGTTAAGGAGTGTGTTTATTTTCACGGAACTTGTGCCTTGTGTCATGTATATTTATTTTTTCTCATGAACAATCTCAGAGCTATTCTTCCTACATGCAATTCTTGAGCTATCAGCAAAGGGAAAATATCATGCAAAAAATGTTCAAGGAGCACAATACCACTCAATGTAGGATTTATGTTGACTGCACATCCGTTTTATATCAAATCTTTATTTAACAGATTTTTTAGAAGAAATGTTTTCACTATGTAAAGGCTGTGTATTGTAACTGAAAAAAAAATCAAACACCCGTTTTCTCTTGATCTATACTCGCAATGGATTGGTTATTGGTGAGAGCCACATTACTCTCATCGTCGATTGTATGAGACAGCAGGATGGCCAAGTTCATCCACATCAGATTCATCCAACCATATCTTTATGGGCCTTGCTTTGTGTGCTGGGGCGCAGTCATGCTGGAATAGAAAAGGGTCTTCCCCAAACTGTTCCACAAAGTTGAGAGCATCACATTGTCCAGAATGTCTTGGTCCTGAGACATTAAGATTTTCCTTCACTGGAAGTAAGGGGTCCAAACACTAAAAAAACAACCCCATACGGTTATCCCTCCACCAAACTTTACAGTTGGCACAGAGCAGCCACGTAACGTTCTCCTGGCATCTGCCAAACCCTGACGCTCCCATCAGACTGCCAAACAGAGAAGCGAGATCCGTCACTCCACAGGATCTCTTCAGCTATGGAATCAGCAGAGCGTTGGGGACTTTTACGCAACATGATCCTCGGCACTCGGTGACCCCGCTCTGTGACTTTACATGATCTTCTGCTTAGCATTGCTGCTGTTCCTAAAAGCTTCCACTTTCCAATAATACCAATAATACCAGTAATACCAATAATACCAATAAAACCCAATAATACCAATAATACCAATAAAACCAATAATACCAATAATACCAATAATACCCCTTACAGTTGACATTGGAACATCTTACAGAGATGAAATTCCATTAGCTGACTTATTTCAAAGGTGGCATCGTATCACAGCACCACGCTTGAATTCACTGAGCTCTTCAAATGTTGTGGGTGATTGATTTCATACACTTGTGGCAATGCGTCTGATTGAAACACCTGAATTCAGTAATGAAGAGGTCCGTCCCAATACTTTTGTCCATATAGTGTATATATTTTTAAAGTAATCCAAGCCATTTCTGTTTTGCTTACAAGAGGCTAACCTATAAGGCACGTAAGGGTCCCAAGACATTTTACTTTACTGAGAGTGTGGTAGATAAGTGGAAGAGCCTCCCCACAGAAATGGTAGAGGATAATACAGTGAGGGAATATAAACATCAATGGGATAGATATGATCAAGAACTAATTAAGGATTGAGTCTTTACATCAGGAAAAAAATGGCAGACTAGATTGGCCAAATTAGTCTTACCTGCTGACAAATTCTTTGTTTCTGTGAAAGACAAAAAAAGTATTTTTATGCGGCTGAATATATAAATCCAACACAAAATAAATAGGGAAAAAAACCCCATAACATTACGCAGTTGATTATTGATCTCTCCGCCATTTCTGGTTTGTTCCTTAGTAAGGTAGCGGTTATTGTGTTATTTTGTGTGTAAAAGCGTTACACGACCTTTATCATTTAATTGTATGATGTGCTGACAGTCATTATATTTTGAGGAAATAACATTTCACGTGCATGGATGCCCACGCGTATTGAATATCATCCACAGAATGTTACACCAAAGGGTAAATGGAAGTAATGATTTGAGACATAATTATTAAACACAATTACATAGACAATTACATACAGGAGGAATCAATACAGCTATATCATCTGTACATACATTTTACTCATGGGTAGGTTTTGAGGGACCCTAAATGAAAAGATCTATAGGGGTTTCCACCGTAAGTGCAGTTGATGAACATGGATAATTAAACATAAACAGAGAAACATAACAATTATGTTCACAAACTTATAAAAAAGAAGCTACATTATAGCAATTTATATTTAACCTTATCCTGGTGACATACATCACATAAGTGGGGACGATGTAACGGGGTTCTGTAGTGCAGAAGCCTTCTGTTTAGTTAAGTTTTTAGTTAAATACAAAGAGTAACTTTGGGCAGAAGAGAAAGATGCTGACCGGTGTTTGAATGGTAAAAAAGTAAAATGAAGACCTCTGAATGTAGTCCATCGTGGCAGCTTCTTATCAGGATAAACAACAGTAGTAAAAAAAAAAACCCCAAAACTACCAGCATGCAGCTGGTAAAAAACTTTAGGATTGTTATGTCCCAGACGCGCTCATTAAGCATGCTAGTATATTGCATATTAACCCAAGGGAAAAGAATAGGGGAGGCAAAATAATGCACCCCTGGCGAGAAAAATGCTTTCTATTGAATCCATTGAAAAATCTAATTTAATCTATTTTTTTTGTTTGTTTTTTTTTACAAATTTTGGGGGCACTAGAAGCCCAACTTCAGATTCCTCAAACCATCCCAGTTACCACAAAGATGGGTTGTTTTTAAATCACAGCGGCACCTTCAAAAGTTATATAGATGCATTATACTGAGCTACCTCATTGCAGGAAAGTTCTACCAAAGCACCATCATATTCTGTAGCGCTGTACAATGGGTAAACAAGACATAAGAAAGAATTTGGACTTACAGAGACAAAAGGTAAGGAGGGCCCTGGTCAAATGAGCTTACAATCTAGAACAAGTATTTATGATAAAACTAGAATCCGATATAATTATAATTATATAATAATCAGGTTAGTGCCATGTCTGCCAAGCTACTATAAAAGCAGGCAGACTAATTATTTTCTTACAATTTTGGTGCAAAAACATTGCTTAGCTTGGTATGACTTTAGCCCCACACATATAAGCATTGCAGGCAGTGCTCGTGTTCCCGGCCCCCTACAATGTATCAGTCTGCAGCACCCAGTTAAATAAGTGCACAATATTTGGGGCCATGCCCGGTAACACAATTACCCGTACCGGTGGTTACAGGCCTCCCGGGGGACATTCTCAGTCACTGCCAGCAGGAGGAAAGTAGCGATTTTCACCCCAGGGAAAAATTTGCAGGAAAAAAAGAGTTTCCAGTGACGTATGCATCGCAAATGTGTTTCCCAACTCTATTCATAGAAATTCCTTTGTTTTGCCCTGGGGGCTAGCAGCTGATTATGAATTCTCAGGGGCACCAGGGCAGTCTTTTGATCTTCAGCACTCCACTGCCTGGCTCCATCCAACAAGAATTCAACATATGACGGGTCACAGGCTGGCACCTTCTGGCCAGGGGGACAGGTAAAGCTGAGTGGTTCCCCCACTCCCGGGATATCTAACATGCTCACTAGCACACACGCATTTACACACTCTATCAAACACTTACACATATACACTAACACACACTCACTCAGACACACTAACACTAAAACATTGTCTGTCTCACATTGTGTCAGCGATTGCTGTATCACCTTTGGGATTTATTCACTTAACAGCCAGCAGAAGAGTTATGTTTTGCACAGTCCCATGCATGTCTTTCCTGCAAGGAGTGCTCACTGCTTTAACTATGCATTACACAGCACAGAACTTTGGCTCTCAGCAGATGCTCACGGGCATTATTGTGAAATCAGCAAATCTCCTGCAAACTCACACTTAATTAACCCCTGACGGTGTGTGACACTGGGAATCCGTCAGGCATGGGAATCACGCTCCGAACAAAGAGTGACGTGATGTCATTATTAGTCCCCTTCTAGAATCATTAACATGCCTTGGAAACTTTGACGTGTTTTGGATTCGGAATGGCTCATAGTAACGGGTATTCTATGATCACTTCGCACTTAGGGTAAGCGCAAAACAAATGAATAATACAGCCGGTGTACTCATCCACAGAATTCAGAATAAATGCCTTGAATTAACTCTTTCAGTGCCAAACTATTCACCCTATTCACAGAAATCTATTAAATATTCCATTTTTTTAAAATCTCTCACTTACTGCAAGAAAGGTAAATCATTTACTTTATAGGAGAGATAATCTAGCATGTTACTAACGGTTAACCTCTGTAATTCCTCCTGCAACGTGACGCCACCCATATATAAAATGTGATAAGAATATCTACGTGAACCAACATATTTTTGCTTCTTTTTTTTTTTTTAATGTGTCATAAATCGGTTAAAGGACTGTAGATCATTGTTAAGACTGAAAGGAACAAGATTGTCTTGAAAGTTTTTGAACTGAAGAAAACCCGTGTCATTAGCCATTCGAAACATGTTTAACGCTATATGCTTTTTATATGTAAATATGCAAAATCCATCCTCCCTCCCGCCAAAACAAAGATTAGACTTTTATAGCCTTCTAACAATTGTAGCTAAAAGAGACAGTTCTATGTCCCTAATAGCCTCGCCAGATAAGAATGTTTATTAAAGCATTAAACATGATTTTTCTAAATGTTTGCTTGTGTTTTTTAAATCAATTATTCACTTTAGAGAGAAACTGCAGCTTCCTGTCTTCTCTGCGGTTAGATGATTCTCACTACTGATTGGCTGCTTGGAGCAGCCAATGAGTGACCGGAAAATATACAATATATTGTATATCATGTCAGGAGCTGTGTTCTGCACGGGAAAAAAAGCTGCGGGTGGAGAAAGGGGCAAAAGCATATTGGGGCGATCTGCATAATCCTCCCATGCATTTACAAGAGGATCCAGATAAGGGACCATTCAGTATCATATACATTAAACAATGATGGCTGGGTGTCGCTTTAGGGTATTTTATTGGCATGGCCCTCCAGTTGTGAACATGCGCCTGTATGTAGCATTTAGATACACTGCATGCAAACATTGTAATCCCTAAATAAAGGCGCATGTATGGAACCAGCTTCTTCAACACATTAGGGATCTAAGGTTTATTAAGACAAACTTTTTGGCTCTCCTAATTTCCAAAAGGTTCCAATGAATAGATCATTTAGGCATGAATAGGCTCTTTTATACACAAAAAAAATAGCTCACCAAAGGAATAGGCCTTATCAAAGATCAACAGCATAAGCAAATAGCATTTTGTAATCTTCCTAATCTCTAGAATTAATGTTTGCTGAGCGCTGTACAATACCGAGTCAATATTTACCGCAAAATAGAATTTTACTTCAGCAGCAGTAAAACTGCAAAGTCTGTAAAAAAAAAAAGAAAGAAAAAGACAATTTTTTTTTGGATTGCACTTTCTCAAACTTGTAAACAGGCAATAAATGGATCACCCTTGCCTTATATGGTATTGTAAAGTCCAGAGCAGGGTCACGTGATCTCAGACACAATTGTGAATGGTGGTATCAGGAAATAACTGCGGCAGGGAAATATTTCCCAGATGAGGTCATCAGAAACCCTTTTGAATAATGAACCTCTGCTGCTGTCACAATCCTTAACCCTTTTCACTGAATTCCCCTTTTGTTTACAATGTGCAATTCAAAAACAAGCAGAACATTAAATTTGTAAATGAAATTTTTTTTTGTGCAGGAGTTAGGTATTAGCTTAGTTTATACACTGCATTATACTCGACCACCTCTCCTGGGAAGCTGTTCCATTTATCTGCTGATATCTGAATACTTTTAATCGCACCATTATTTCTATGTAGCTAATAAACAATTTGTTCATTGGCCAAGCTTTCCGTTTCAGTATATTTTACTGTCAGCCCAAATATATTACATTCTACTAGTTTATTTTCTGCAGGAAATTCTTACAAGCTGCCGAATGTCCTCACTTAACTCACCCCAGCACTGAAAGAGAACAGGGACAGGAAACGAAAGGCAAATATATACATCCAACTAAAATATTTAAAATATGCGATGTCAGTTCTTTTTGTCATTTAGGAAGTCGTGAATTGTGTCATCACATAACTAATGTTATGTGAATTTAACATTTACCATGCTCAGTGAAATCATAACTGTATATATATATATATATATATATATATATATATATTAAGGCTTTTGGTAAAAAAAATTTTTGATTTTGTCCTTTTTTTATGTTGCACATATATCAGCATCCAATCTTTGGACAAAAGACTAAAACAATAGTATTTTCCATTAATAAAGTGCACATTGACGAGAGTTTTTTTTATTGGTCACCCTTTCCTGTTTCTTTGGAGTTACAGGACCTACATAGTACACGCAGTTCTCTTTACAGGGAGCTCAAAATTAAAAAAAATCTCAGTTTTATTATTTAATTTAAGCCATTTTTCATAGCAGGATATTACATCTTTCCATATTAAGCCTCCGCTTTCACTTTACTCAAAAGAGAACCCAGGTTGTAATTACAGGATTAAAATAGATTGGTATCACCTTATAAAATAATTGTGTATTCAGTTGGAATCATATAAATTTTAAAATTAATGTTTTTTTTTAATAAATGCTTTATCGCATAAAGTGTTTGATTTCTTTTTCTTTCTGATAGTAATCTGTTTGAACTGCAACATCTAATACGACTGAAAATGGATTTTATATTTATAAATTATTAGGATAAAATAAGAAATACTACAATATAATATATATATATATATATATATATATAAAAATAAAAAGCATTATTAAACGCTCATCTACAGACACCAGCCGGCTTGTTTTTACCTCAGAAATCTCATGTTGCTGCCACAACCACAAGGGATTATGGGTAGGCGCATGCATTTATAAGGTTAACAACTATCACCTTTTGCCTCTATACTCGCTTTATACGTAGATCCCTTGAAAGTAATCGCCCGCTGTACAGGACAGCCTTTAGACAAAACCGGTTCGTGTGGAGAAAAACGAAAAAAGTGCCAGTGCCATGAGGCCACAGTGAACACTAGGTCCCCTTCTTCATTTTCTTCAGGGTTCGCACTCCCAAAGCATATGCGACCCCTTCCTTCTCTCCTGGGCCATAAGGCCTGCAGGAGGGCCGGATCTTCTTGGCCCCTTTGGGGGTCACTGAAATCGTCGCTTGGAGGAGGGGGGGCTGCTCAGAAGAGCCACCTAACTCCCCTCCTCACCAGAAAATTGTATTGTATTGTGTCTAGTCCATCAAATCACTGTTTGTATCAATAAATTTAAATACAAAAAAATATACAAAAAAATGAAAACACACATGCGCTGTGAAAAAAACAGTGCAACCATGTGAAAAACAATATACAAAAGCGCTGCCGAAGGAAGCCCCAGCCTTACCGGCTGGTGTGATTAAAAATTCTTCGTTTGCACCGCACACCAAGCCAGAAGGCTGGGACTAGTACATATAACAATAAAAGTGTATGCAAGGGTCCAGCATGTGACACGTGAAGGGGTGCAGCACACTTAGAGCCACACTAACACCCATGTGCACAGCACCCAGTCCGGGATAAAGGACTGGGGACCTTAAAAATAAACTCAGGGCTTCATGCTTTCCCAGCCGTAAGGCCAGAGGCCCAAGCTTACCCTTGCTCACAGGCTTGGGGTAACCAAGAAATATCATTACATAAGTTATGGTGGGTAAAGGTGAGGGAAAACTCTTCCACTTAAAATTAAGGGGGTAGTAGAAGTCTGAAGAAGAGGATATACCTTGTGTCCAACCCATGTTTGAGGAAGAACTTTCACCTTCACCTTTAATTTATTAAAATTACATATATGCAGCTTTTAGTCGCTGTAACTGTTTTGGTAAAGTAGAGTTTAAAAACCAAGGAATTATTCTTCCTAAGGAAAGCTAAGATTATTGGCAAACTGTGACAGAAAAAGCATTTTTTTTTACCCAAGTTCTATCCCCACCATTACAATGGCAGCCTGAACAAATGATGAACAATCAGCAAGTTAACAATAGGGGAGAGATAACCTAATGAGCAAACCAGGGAACAATTGTGACAAACCCTATAGCATGAGGGCCATACATGTCACTTAATCGCTCAAACCCCAAAAACCAAATCATAAAATGAAAACCTAGCTCCCAATTGGAGCCCTCTCTAGCTGAACTATGCTGGTCCAGACTGACCAGCCTAATCATCCACTAACTAGACCTCCCAGCCAGACCCAGCTACGCCAGGCTCTGGAAAACCTCCCCCAGACAACACACAAAATGTCCAGGCAGGTATTGCCTCACTTGGCTCAGGGATTGTCTTCTTCAGGGCCTCTCCTTGCCCTGGGAGCACAGGGATCTTCCCCCAACAGTCTCCTTGAGTATGAGGCTCCAGGGGTTTTTAATGTCCAGCACCTGTGCCTGATGCCAGCTTCATAGAAATCCCGGACTGGATCCTGTGGACTTCTTGCCTCCTGGAAAACCCGGGATGGAGTTTCCACAAAATGGGGAAATGGAGCATTGGCCCACCCTGCTCTCCAATTGCTCCACCCCAGGGACCCATATGTATGATCTGGATAGCACCTGTACCCAAATGCCACACTAAGCATCTCCCTGGGGTTTACACTGTCACAATATATATAGCATGAAATGTACCTGTCTCTTCTCTGTCTGGCTGACATGAAAGAAATGGAAATCGTGTGCTTTCACTTTTATGTCATAGTCTCGTTGTAATTGTTATATTCTAAATGTAGGTATAAGGTAGATTTTATTTAAATATTTTTGTATATTTCTTAATTTTTTGGCCTAAACATATGCTTGGTTTTTTGGCATTACACAATGTATTATAGTATATAGACCAATAGATGGTTATAACATTGTATAATAATTTTTGACAAAATAATGTTTACATCATATGTTCTTTATACTATCCATAAGAAACTTACCTTTTATTTATTTCAAACTCATGCCAGTAGTATGTTATCAATTATAGACCTGGAATGTATCAAATATACATACAGTTTTTTGGTGGAATTTCCCCAAATGTACCATTCTGAGGCACTTTAGCGCCAGGTTAAATTAACCATCCGTTTACCTGTGCATTTTCTTGCCATTAAATCATTACCACATTTTTTTTCCGTACCAATTAACATTACAATATTACAACCTTTCTCTTATTCTAATCCCTTAAAATAAGGCTTGTTCTATAATTATTTTTCCATTACGTCTGTTGGCAAACATGCAGAGAACTATGGAGCATTTCACTTTAGGACCTACAGTGTTTTATTAATGATCATACACGCTGCTGCTGGTGGGGCGCATGTGGCCCAGGGATATGATTAGTCTTTTATCAACACTATGGAATTCATTTCCCTTTCCCTGATGATTATCATAACTAGTACTGTATAATTTCTTCATTACATTCTAAATTATTAGACCCATTTATAGATATGGAAATTCCGTTGCATCTGTGGATTTGGGGGCTGGGAGTCTTGCTAAGACAAGTACAGCTTTATAGCGATATGAGGTCTAGACTAGAATGACCACAAGAACTTTAACTTGGCAGTAAAAGTAAGTCACTAAAAGCAACGACACCTGTTGGAAGGAAAGGGCTGGTACCTTCTGGCCCACAGAAAAGAGAAGCCAACTGGCCTCTGCCCTCCTTGTGTAGAAATACACATTCACACACACATGCACACACTATCATTCACACACACATGCACACACTATCATTCACACACATATTCTCTTACCTGGAGCATGTCCTATGTCCTGCTCACATACAGGACCACCACTTTCCTACTGGGTAACATTACATTACATGATCCAATGCGCTCCAATCTCCCAAGGCCAGTCCGAGCCACACCACCGATAAGGAATAATCTCAATGGGGCATACTGCTTTTGTTCATTTCATTTTAATGTCTGAATATTAACAATTATACAGAGAGATTTATGTGTTTGATTAATTATTTTTGATTTTTTTTGTTACAAAAAGGCATTAGATAGTAAAGCAACTTAATCTCTTAAAGTAGATCTGTCACTTTCCAAATTAATTTATTTTGCAGTTGGATACACTGTATAAACCCATGTAGTATCATATAAACGTAGTGCTATTTGCAATAATAAAAAAAAAAACAACAACACATAATTATTTGTAACCCAATGTATTCATAACTTTCTGTTCTCAGGAGCTGCATTATTATTTCTCTCCATTAAGTTATTCCGCCCCGTATTATTTAGTTATGCCAAAAGCCGCGAGGGTTACAATTCCCTTTTAACAATGACAAACGGGCCAACCGTTCAATGCAATTTTACTTTCCTAAGGAGTTAATCCTTTAAAATGTTTAATGTAATTTTGCATGATTATTTTTACATTACATTCTATATCAAAGCATGCAGAGAGATATAAACAGATAAAAAAACAATATGAACAATTTTATTAATGATCATATTAAATGCCACGGTTGGTGGCTTTCAGCCTGTGGGAATGATTATTCTCTTACCAACGCTAGGAAAAAATGGTGCCAGGACATGGTTGATGGTGATTATCATAAGTGTTAGTGAATAATTTGTGCATTATTTTATACGCCGTTATAACTGGCTGCGAAAACATTATATTAGATTAATAGTGGGAATTCCATCACATCAAGAGAGAATAATTAAATCTACAGCTTTACTACATCAAGCTGTATGGGGATATAGGTACAATTTAGTAATGCGTAAAGTGGGATAATTTGATTTTAACAATAATAAAATGTACATTGTTTAAGTCAGAGTGCTAGGCGTATATGAATAATAATGGCAAGTTGTATATATTTCAGCACTCTTGTTGTTATCTCCTGTTGTATGTCACTTATGACAAATAGGTACCTGCAAATTTTGTTTAATAGGGACCTCTTAATTTTTTTTTCAAAACAAATATTTTTTAAGTAGCACAATGTGGCGCTGTCAAAATGTTACAACATTGTGGGTGTTAATTCTATAATGTATTAATGTATATTTGTTATGTATATGTTAACTACCCCAATTGTACAGCTCTGTGTAATTTGTTGGCGCGTAATAAATTCAAGGTAGTAATAATAATAAAGGGGCCCCCTGTACCAATAAAGAATAAAGGCCTAGGCAAAAATCTTGTCAGCACCCTCCTTCCTCATTGGGTGAGCCCTGCAACATTGTTGCGGGCTCATAGGGGTTAAAAGAAGCTGAAGGGGGGTCAGCTCTGTTTTTTGGGTTAGTTTTCGGGTCGGTTTATGATCAGTCTGTCTTGTCTGTGATTTTCTCTGTTTCATTGTCACAGCAGAGGTGTTGTTCCCCCCCTGGCCAGTGCTTATGAGTTTGTAATCCAGGAGTTTGCCCTACGGGCTCGGGGAGGCATGTCCTGAAGACGGACGGCTGATGGCATCGGACGGACTAGCACTCATGGTGCACGTGGTACTGGAACTGCCTACCGGGCCCAAAAGGTTTGGTAGCTGGAGGGTCGTTTAAAGTTATGTGTTATTATTATACTGATGTTTTGTTCGCTGGTCAAAAAAGGGGGGGGTTAATAAAGCTGTGGCCTTGTGGCCAAGCTAGGGCTTGAAGCATGCACCAACAGATGATATATTAATAAATATGGATCTTCTAATTTTCTATATTTTACAATAGCTTTCCAAGTTGTACCGGTTTCATCCACCCTCATCATACTTTTATTCATTCATAATCAATAAAAACAATGTAAGATGGAAAAAAGATTATGTCTCAGGGACTGAGAGGATCAATGGAAAAAAACTAAAGATATTAAACTAAGATAGTAAATCCCTACAAAACAAAATAGCTAGCATAGACTAGTAATGTTTATTAGCTTGGTTCATTCCAGGAGTTCAAAGGTTCAAACATGATATTTGCTAAATTCCCTTCAAATGCTAGGATCTTGGCAGATAAAATGTGTTAAATACAAGCCGATTGAGATGTATGAATGGAAAGAGGAGTGAGTCAGTAGCATTGGACCGTTAGCCAAGACCCAGCAAGACAAGACATGCATTGTTTGACCTTTTGGCAATTTTTATTTTACTCAGTCTTTGAAAATAACATTGTAGCAAGAATCAGTTGGGACCGCAGCTTCCAAACCCCTAATCTCCTTCCATTTTCATTGGTTCTGCCATTGCATACCTCCAAAAGCAATGAACAAAAATCAAAGAATATAACACAGATAAATAACGACTGCGAAAAAAAATAGAATATGGGTGGTCAATGAAATGCGCACAACGTGAGTAGAAAGACAAGATGGCACATAAGCAAAAATTCCTATGTTAGATCATATAGTATGGGTGCCTGGACACAATTTGGTTACCCCCACCCCCATAATTCAGCCACCAAATGTATTCTTTTTAATTGAAATACATCATGGTTGTTAATAGCTGGAAGGACCTACTTATGTGTTGGCGGCGTCCTCATTTATATAAGGAGATTTTTGTATATTGACCTTTTTGATATCGTAATTTTTACTGTCCTCCTGTAACGTAAAGAAGTTTTACTGTACTGAGAGGGTGCCAGATAAATGGAACAACCACCCATCAGACGTGGTAGAGTCTAAAACAGTGAGGGAATTTAAGCATGCATTGGATAGGTATAAAGCGATCCTGAATCTATATTTTCCAAACGTTCTTATATGCCAGCAAATTCTATGTTTCCAATAGCGCTGTGGAATCTGCTGGAGCTCCCTCTAAATGTACACTAGCCAAAAAGGGTTACCTCCAATGACTCAAAACCAGGGCAATAAGCACAAAAAGTAACATGTCTGTGTTAGGATATAACAAGCCTGACCACAAGAGCAGGCAATCTAGTGGTGATTTGGATAAAAGTAGTTAAATTTAAACAAATATTTGTCTTCAAGGTAAGCTGCAGCTACAGAGCTAAAGCAGAATGCCCTCGCCATGATCCCATGTTTCTCATCCCTGATTGGCTGCTTGAAACAGGGGTGTTTGGCATGCATGGGGGTTTTGTTAGACTTCCCCAAGTGTTTACTGAGCCAGCGCTGACTGATGGTAAATATATCCTGCACAGCAAAATGCATATGGAGGGACTCCAGAATGGCTCCATGCAGGGAGCAGGCGGCAGTCATATACATTAACGTGCGTATGATCGCTGGAATGTCCCTTTCATTGTTCTTTCAAGAGCATATCCTGAATGTATTGTACTGCACATGTGTCCAACTATATAATTATCGTTACCCCACCTTGCAGAACTGTTGTTTTGGCCTCAGTTTTTTTTTTATAATTTTCTGCGTTAGATAAATCAGTTATCACTATAAAAACCCAATCCCTTTTTTGTACAGTTATTGCTGATAACATGGAACTCATTTTAATGTAATTGGTATCTAGTTTTCTTCTTCATTCTGTTATATCACGTTTCTATTGTCCTCTTTCCTTATTTGATCTAACCATCTAGAGCTCTCGATGGCTTCCTCTCTTGTTTTAATCCATGGTTTCTCTGGTTACTCTATTTACTGTTCTTTACTTAGACTGGTCACATAATGTTGACATTAATTTTGCGTGCTACTGTGCACATACACCATATATAAGGCTTAAAAGCCAGACTAATTCCACCTTACGTAATACCCACTCGATGCACTAAGTGCGAGTGAAGTGGATGTGTCACCTTTGAAATGATTTCTCATTAAATTTATCTCCATAATTTGCCTCCACTTTAGTTTTTTTTTAAGAGTTCTAGGTATTTTAGTTTTGTCCAATTTGAAAAGTTTCATTATAAATGCAAGGTTATGCATTTATATATCACAGCTTTTTCTGCCTGTAGTAATATAGTCAATAATCTCAAGTGTGAAGGGGTGAAAAGCTGTATGTACTTAGCTATCAATAATTACACGGTCTTAATGTTTTGTAGAAAACACTACAATGAAGGAAGTTCAGAGGTGGAGAAAATGCAAGGGAATAGAACCAAGTTTAAATATTTAGATTAGGTTGTAATTACAATTATAAGAGGGGAACAATGTCAAGACAATACATACTGAGTACAGCCCGTGCGAATGTTAAGAATGATTTCCTTTGGGCTGTTGTTTGCCCACACACTTTCCCACCTGGCTCATTACATCTGGATCCTTGACGTATTTCGCATCGTCGTGCTTCCTCAGGAAATAAAATGCTGGGGCTCTTGGGTTCCTTTGTCTCTTATAACATTAACATGCTTGGAGCTTGAGAAAATGAACTGTGTATGTATGTATTCAAGTATATGTTATTTATATGTATTAAGACTTTATAAGGTGCAAAACAATTGAGAATGTGAAAAACTTAAGAGTGTACATCCCATAGCCTTTGCATGTCATATTACACGTACATGCTTGTCATATTAAGCTGGGTCGCCATCGGGGGGAACCCAGGAAAGCAGGGGTGCCCAGCTTCTATGATCTTTCACAGCCCCTGTCTTTATCATTTGAGACCCTCTACACAAGTTGAGCCTACTATGGCCTGCTTCTCCTGGCCCTTGTAGGCTTTGGTGGCCAGATTGGACCTAGGGCCCAGTGGCAACAATGGAAGAATGGGGCAGGGAAGAGAGAGAAACATGAGACAGGGTGGTAGGAGATCCATGTATCTCTGATGATATTAAGATGAGGCAACTATGGGCTTCTCCTAATAACGGTTATACTGTTGTATAGGATACCTAAACGAAAGATGAGATATCACATTTAGAACTGTATATATTTATGACAAATCGGCTGTAGTGTTTCTAAAATGCGGGGTTGGGTTCATCCCTAAAATAAATTTTTTAAACAATTTTAGTGCATTATCTAATGTTTCAACCTTATTTAAGTTTTTCTTCCAGGCAAACACTTTGACTGCCTATCGTACTGCCTTGTGGTAAAAAATAGAATGACTCAGTCTTAATCACACAGTCTGATTAATGAAAGTCCATTTAGGGAAGGATTTAGTTGTGCGAGAAGGACTTCATTAGTATTGCCATAAAGAATCAGCTCAGTGTGGTGTTTCAGCTAGGAAAGTCATGCAGACTATTACACAACGGACAACAATGGTGGCCTCCAGGTCTGCAGACAAAGAATGTTTATTGGAGCAAATACTTTGTCAATGGCGGCCTACGTTACGGTACTCAGGGCTGCGCTTTATGCTCAAGAAAAATATTATTTTCCATGGGACTTTTGCAGAACACAGCGAGGCTGGGGAGACACTTTAAAAACAAAAAAATAATAATTTAGAAAGTGAATACTGTTCATTTAAAGCCACTAAAGTAAATTCCAAATCTGACATATTTATAGATTACAGTATTTTAAACAGCTTTAATTATGAGGGTGAACAGAAGGAAGCCTAAAATAGATAGGAAATGACTCAGAAATTCATATGAGAAAATTTCTGTGAATTACAAAAAGATGGAACATTTTAACATTTTAATTAAACATCTCAGACTGTCAGTCACACATATAAATTATGTTTGTTTGAAAGAACATAAAAAAGTCTTGTAACTTCTGCTATGAGGTATCTGTTTAGCGGAGGCTACAATAAACTCTATTGTATGGCGTATCAATACGTTTAGAATGCTAGTGTGGTTATAACACAAAAACTTGACTTATATCTCTTGTTATGGTTCTTCAGTCTGGAGGGCAGACTCAGTGACATATTCTGGACTAGGCCAAGGGGGCAGCAGCAGGCCCAAAGAGGGCCACAGCAGGCCCAAAGAGGGCATCAGCAGATCCAAAAGGGGCAGCACCAGGTCCAAGGGGGCAGCACCAGGTCCAAGGGGCAGCACCAGGTCCAAGTGGGCAACCCCCCCCTGCTGAAAAACCAGGGGGTAGATCTACCTACTGCTACTGCTTCTAGTATGGATCTTTACTCTACCTAACCGGCCTATCAACGCTATGGAAGCTCTCTATACATTGCAGCCTCTATATATTGCCTTAAAAGGCCCTGTGCGGCATTAAGTCACGGAGCTCCGGCATATGACATCATCTCGTTGCACTTTGTGACAACAGAGGCCGTGGAGATGGACGGCTGAGGTTGCTGCCCTGGGTCAGGCCTAGGACAGCACACAAGGTGAATACACCTTTATATTTGTATAGACACACCTGTATAGATACAAAATCTCCTGTATAGAGTTAAGAGACGTTCTAGATGCATGCAATATATACCAATTGGCTTTATTTATTCATCAGCAATCTGTAAGTGAAATTCAACCCACAATACTTTTTTTCTAACATTAACAGATTTTTAAATTTCCATTTCATATTTTGCTTTTCTTGAAATAAGCCATGGTCCTAATTCTCACACTTTGTTGGCTGAATAGATACATCGTGTTGAATATTGCATTAAGCACATAAAATGTATATTGTTTGGCGGGGGAGGGGCGTGGATTGATACATTATGTATCTTAGAGATACAATCAGCTCCATGGGAATAGTTTTCTTAATTACTGATGGCAATTGCCTTGAATAAATTTGCACATGAAACACACTTTATTTAAACAATACTAGAAGTAATAGAGTAACATTTTCGAAGTGGATTTGGTTGCTTATGGTCACTATCACTTAGACGATAATGCTTTAAAAAATTCAGATAGATCACTTTAATGGAATTTCACTTGATCCATCATGGCTTATAATAATGAGTTACATGCTTTAATATTTTTCCAAAAGTAAGTGAAATCTGAGTGATTTTATGAATCTACGTATTGGCGGAACAGTTTTATGGACCAATTTATAGACCTTAAGGCATTTTAAGGTTACACAGGTCATGGTGTAAACCCCAAATACTTTATAATGGTGGGTTCAATGTATACATGATCTCCTTTCTAGCTAGTGGTCTCCCGCATGGCAAAGGGACCTGAGAAAGACAAGCTTGAAAGTTTCTAGGTGTGGAGAAATAGAAGGGACCGTGGTGGCATTGGAGCCGCAGATCTTTGAAATACCTACAACATCTCCTCGCACGACAGATATGGAAACAAGCCAGACGATAACAGCTACTTCAAAATACTTCTGGAGCTAGATGCAGCTCAAATTTGTTATTCCCCAAGTGTTGGGGCATTGGTTGGAGCAGTAATCATCACAAATTAGATGTTCCTCAAAAAATTATAAAACACACATTTTGGACCAGTGTTGTTTTGGGAATAGAGACGCACTGGCTCACATTTTCATGACATAACACTTTTCCAGGGAGTAAACCTGTCAGAAGCGGTAGTATCCTATCATAAGTATTGGGTTGAGTTGCGTCCGTCCGCCTTTTATCTCCACCACAAGCCTGATTCTATCCCGCACTCGCTGTACGTGTGAGTGTGTCATGTGCTTTGCCTTTCTATTTGTGTTCCTTTGTATTTCCCTTTCTTTGTGGTTTATGCGCTAACGTGGGGGGTTACACGATATTAAGTATTATGAAGGGCCCCTCCGAAGTCACCTCCATGAAGGGCTGATCTGGCCCTGCATAATGCATTGTTAAAAAATACATTTTGTATTCTCTGGCGGAATGTTCAGAACACAAGGTGCATCTATTAAGATAAACCTTTACAATGTAAGAGCGTAAATGGCAGCAGAAGGGCTGCAGACCTAAGAGCTTGGGGAGAATCTCCCCATGCATTTGTAACGGCCACACCATGAAAAGGAATGCATTAAAGTCCATACATGATGTGTAATATATCCTAACTCCTTCTAGATTGTGAGCTTTTTGGATTCAGTAAGTGAAATTATGTTATGCACCACTTGTCATGTCCTGTCTACGCATTGTACTGCGATGGGTAATATGATGGCGCTATAGATTGTAAGTTCCTTTGAGCAGGGCCCTCCTCTCCTGTTGTCTCTGTAAGTCAAATTGTTATGTTACATATTACTTGTTGTGTCCTGTCCACCCATTGTACAGCGCTATGGAATTTGATGGCGCTATATAAAACAATAATAAATAATAATAAATAATATATAAAACGATAAATAAAAGTACTAGTAATATGATGGCTAGAATGTCCCTTTAAACAATTAGATCACTTTTGTTTGTATAGCAAGTGAAAAGGTTTATTTTCCTGGCAATAATCATTGCATATCTTACGCACTTTTGTATGCCTCTCCGGGAATAGATATACACATAAGACACATATTTTAAACTCACAGTACAGTCGTAAAGTCTCTTCCTATACTTCGGATAGCTCAGCTAATATATATATTTGTCATAAAATGTTAAATGAATACCGAACCTAAGAACAGATCGACAGAGCGGGTTTATTTATTCAGAGCAGGTCCTTTAGATTTTTTTTTTTTTTGTAGTCGGATTTGCTGAAATTGCACAATTCTATAATTGACAGAATGGTAAAAGCCATACATTTCTACAACTGACAAGTAGACTGGTTTGTCAATAACTCATATCAAAATGCTTTTTATGATAAACATTTTGCTGCGCTCGGAGTTTTCAAGATAAAACGGAAAAATGCCATAGCATTAGGCATATATACAGCTGATATTTATGTGAAAACCTTTTTTAGATTGTAACTAAAATATGGGCCAGGAATAATTAATTTTATCGTCACTCGCAGGGAGTGCTTCGATGAATTGGTACTTTATTTCTAGACAAACTGTGAAGGAGTTCATATTCTGTGAGTTTTCTGTATAATAAAGCTTCTTTTTATATGTGATGAGTAATAAAATGCATTCTGAACAACAAAATTATTATTTTTTTTAAATTGTACTTCGATTTTTAGGTATCCTCTACAGCATAAAAACTTAAAGCACCAGTAGTGTTTCCTTGATAGAACCAATAAATGGTGCAATTAATTATGAAGTTAAAGACATGCAGAACTGGTCTACCAAGAAGAAAGCAGATGAATGATGTTTATTTGACTAGACTTTCATTTTTTCCCCTTGCTTCCAAGTTTCGTATAACCCCAGTAGTGTGTATTTAGTACAGAAATATTCATTTAAGCTCTGCATATAGCTGTTATCATCCTTAGGCAATAATAAGCGGGCTGATAATAGAAGATATTGCCACATAAATTCATTACTGGTCGTCACAAAGGATCCAGTTTAGCGAGTGAGCCCTCAGCTGTAGTACTGAACATAACTCTAGAACCCTCTAGAACTGATGATTGGGTAGCCTTATCTATAACCAACATTGTGTTGTCCAAGAGTAACTGTGATCTCCCCAAGGGTTTTCGGAAAACGAGAACTGACTGATCCGCCAAGACGTTAGTGAGAAGATCCCACGGGATGTTGGGTTTGAGGTCTTAAGGCTTGGGGACCTGGTGTGTCCTATCAGGTCAAATCTAAAATAGACAAGTAGGATGAAAGTTTGGAAGCTCTGCAGGAGAAACATCCTCAGGGATCCTCAGGGACTTCTTCTATTAGATCCATCACTTTGTTTTGAAATCTAGCTACTGGTCGACTAGATTATTGCGGGCCAATGCAAGCAATCATATTTTTCATTCTAAGTGGACAGTGCAATCTCCAAAATGCGTAATTTTCTTACACAAGGTGGATGATATCTCCTATACGTCTTCATTTCATTAAGTAGAGCCTTAATTGGGGCTAACGTAACCTGTATATTCTGTAGAGATTTGCTAGACAGTGAGAGGGAAGGCAAGCAAATCACAGACTCTCTAGCAGCAGATCTATCAAACTCCTCGTCAGCTTCCCGCGCTGACTCCGCAACAGGGAGAAGTAAGGTTGTCTTCTTCGATTTTAGTTCAAATAAATATGCCATCTTCCCCGCATATTTCTTTTGTTGGTGAGTAAACGCAATCTACAGAGGTCTCAGCGTTCTGTGGGATAAAACCTGGGTGGCTGAAAACCGTGGATAAAAGTGCAGCACCTCGTGGAGCTCAGACAAGTGGGTCAACGTCCAAACCATGGACCCTAATGGACCAGCAGCTGAATTTCGCTTTCAGGAGAACCATTTACACAACGTTTAATATAATTACACACAATTATCACCACTCCGTATAGCTTATGCTTTCCGAACTTACACCACCTCACTCATTTCATTTGTATCCTTAAGATAATTGCAATGGATTTAAAGTTATTTTAATGTGCAGCTACCATTACATAGGTTAATACAATATTCTAAAGCAAGAAAAGTAGGCTATGGGGAAAATGACAGTTTACTTTAGGTTTATTATATATCATTTGAACATAACTGATAAGAGACCATGCAAAGTTCATTTAAAATTAGTTACGAGAAACAAGAATTAGTTCCAATTAGTGCCACAAAAGGAAGAATGATGGAGCTGCCATGGTTTTATCCAGTGGAGATGAGCTTAAAGTGACTTCAGATCCTTTGGGAATAATAAAAAATGATGAAGGAGGCTTATCTTCTGACTGGGTGATTAATTATTATTTACGTAAGGATCAATATTGCCGGCCATTTGTTTTCTCATACACATTAGAATATTAGTGTACAGAGCTAAATCTATCCTCCTACACACGGTAGTCTAAATGTACGTATCTGACCTATGTCCCCAAAATCAACAGCGTTCTTGTGGCTATGGGGCAGAACGCAATATATTATTTAACATTATTTATACAATTATTTTAGCTGAGTATCACAAAACAAAGCATTGTGTACATATAATTATTTGGGTTCTGTACCACGGCGTAAGCCAGAACATAGATATAGTTATTAAGAATAAATACAGATAATAAAATATCTCATACATGTAATTATTTGGACTTGATAATATACTATGAGCCATTACTCACTGTTGTCTGTTACCACTTACAGCCAAATCACAAATACATATTTTTCAAAACATTTTGGTGGCAAAAATATTGAACAATGAACAAAAAAGGAGAAGGCTGGTCGAAGGAGGTGAGCATCAGCAGGTAAGTGAAGGTTTCTTTTTTTTTTTAACTTGATCTCATAAGGGAACAATTGCACAAACTTTTCTTTTAATATAAATCCAGTTTGCTTAAGAAACTTTAACAACAACCTTTCATAAGAGGAAAATGGAATTCGAAACAATCTGTCAAGTAAGGACCTACGTGGAAATCAAGTCAACCGTAAATATATTTTACTTGTTTCATGGCAAAGAAAAAAGTTAATATACTTTAAATCTTCTTAATCCGTCCGTTTAGTTTATAAAAGAAATCCTCTTTTCTATGAACTTTATTGAATGCATTCAGGAACTAGTATAATGCACTGGCTTACGGCATAACAGAAAGTGAAATCATTGTATTTGGCCCAATATTATAATTATTATATTTGATTTATATAGCAATTTACTCAGCGCTTCTTACAATACATATATTGAAGAGGTATAACAAAACTAGAATTGACAGACCAAGACGAAACTGATGCGTTAAATAAAGAGGGTCCATTCTCTCCAATGTAGAGAATAGACCTCACTTTTTCATCTGCATTTAAATCTCTTTAATCATGGATGTGTTTTCTGCCATGTTGGATATATATATATATATATATAGAGAGAGAGAGAATGGAGGGTCTTACAACTACTCGAAGAATCCCAGGTTCATACCGCTTAACTTCTATCCCAACGAATCAGGAGGCCCGGGGGTGAAGTTTGGGAGACACGGCTATTGTGCATGATTCTACAAAATCTATGCACCTATACCTCCGCCATTGCCCGAGGCCTGACCTAGGGCCTGACCTGTGCCCAGCCTTTCCCTACGAAGCCACAGTCCTCTTAGCAAAGCGCTGAGATATGACCAGTGATCCAGTATCCAGGCCGAGGCCAACTTGTGTGATCAAGCCCGCGATGTCCCTCTGGCCAATCGGCTGGTTACAGGGGAGAACAAAAGATACAGGGGAGATCTTTGTTCTCCTCAACTTCAGCTATGAAGGCTGTACCTGGTCAGCATAGCCTACATAGACGCTTAAAGGCACATATCGCCTTTTAATGCATTCAGGATGCCGAATATGTATGGGGGGGCAGCTGGGGCGATGCCCTGGGTAGGGTCTACACCACTGGATAGGACATCAGACACCAGTGCCCATTGAGCAGCGGCACAGCTGCCCACCAGTTTGGCGGCCGGAGCACCGCCACCTCTTAGACCTGTCGCCCCAGGCCAGAATTCATCGCAGTCCATACACAATGGAATCTACACTTTACAATTAGCATATATGTATAATATTTACAAAAAATGCAAGACTAGCTTAGCCAACAATGCCGTCTGTTCTACTGAGCTATTATAACATTTTGTTGTAAAAATTATTATTTGTTTAGAAAAAAAATATCTGTACAATTCCAAGGCAACTCTGTAATTGCTAGCATTTTTTTAGATTATGTGCAGCGCTCTTAACTGTGCCAAGGGCTTTGATAGAGACAGGAGTGAAATATACTTAAGGTATCCCTGCTAAATATGTTATTATATTCCTGTTAAATATATTGTCCGCCCCAAAAATTCTTGTCCAAATTCTTCAAGGTCCCATTAATTAAACAGCTGTACAAAGCTCATAATCCCTTTACAGCATACGAACGCATGCTTCTTCTCCAGGGGAAAGGAAAAAATTGATATTGACTTTGTAGGAAAAAAAAAGTTATATATCATCTACATGTACAGGGAGCAGATTTATCATTTAGCTTAATTTTTCTGCCGCATGGAGAACAGCATATATTTATCTATGCAACATATTACTCTAAGCCTCCTCCATATGCGCCTTCCAACTTTTTTGTTGTATTCTTTGCATTTTTAATAAGATAAGACATAAATCTTGATATTACTCAAAGCAGACAAGGCATGCTCTAGTATCAGGAGAGCTGCCAAGGGCGGAGATGAAACATTACAAGCGAAATTAATCATCCCTTTGCCTGCAGTTCTGGGTAGTATCATCCAGAAATATTCGGTTACTTTTGGTGTACATAGTAGTAGTGTAAAAAAAAAAGAAGTCTGTAGTATATTATATAGGAAAATACTAGATTTCACAAAAATACGTAAATTAAAACCCCCAAAAATCATCTACAGAAATTACGACATTTATAACAGAATGCAGTCTTTTTATTTTTTATTTATTTCAAGGCTTTTTGTAAATTAGGGATTTTTAACACCCAAAATATTGTTTTTGGTTTTAATTCAGAGTATCCACAATCCTAATCTAATTGTTCATCCACCACAATATTTTATTGTCCTCTCTAGGGCAAACCGCTGTGTGGTCAGAAGCATTGACTAGCAGTCTTAACTTCAAAATGTTCCTGTAAATATTTGCTTGCAGTTTCCATCATCCCACCAAACATTGTGTCAGAAGCTATATTTCGCTTTCATGTTCCTGTACGCTCCTGGGGAAGAGGACTCGGATTAATCGACATGCATTCAGCTGGTAAGCTTTGCTCGGTTGGACGGGATAAGTGCGGTGAAGAATAAAACTGACCATGTCTGGAGAAATTTAACTGACAGAGAGCTTACTTTGTCATATTTTTACTGTAAATGTTCACTATGGGATAATAATTATCACATGTCCCTAAGGTATCCCTCAGCACAGTCAATGACACAATAAATACTTTCGGAATATCATGGCTTTACAAATCCTTTAGCTCCATATCCGTAAGATGACTCCTCTGACGATGAAGAGGTGACCATGGCATTAAAGGCCGGTAATCGTCTAATGACTTAGGCGCCATAATAAACTTCCTTTACCTTTCAGGATAGACAATTATTGGCACGCCAAAATCTTTTTTATTGAAGGTAGAACTGTTTTTAGAATTGTACATAGAAACATTGAATGTGGCTTATCTAGGCTGCCCATTTTTTGTGATGGAAAGACTCAAACCTCAACCAGCCCTTGGCCTTGCCTTCAGGGTAGCCATATGTCTATCTATCTCATGTTTATTTAAATTCCCTAACGGTATTAGCCTATATCACTTCTGCTGTAAGACTGTTCAACTTATATACTACTCTCTGAGTAAAATAAAATGTCCTTACATTACATCTCAGCCTCTTTGTTTAATTCCTTTTGTGTCTTTCAATGTTTCTATTGCATCTCTCCTCTCTCTCCACACGTCCTTCCAAACTATTTATATATAGGTGCCTTAGTCTTTCCTGAAAATCTATTTCTTGTGCAATCGATTTTAAAACCCTAAACAAAAAAAAACAAAAACAAAAAAAAAAACAGATTGACCCATAGAATGGATAGGGGAATCATACTAATGTGAGAATGGAATTCAGTTCCATGAAACCTGATTGATGTGACAAATCCATTGTGTTCTATGTCATTTACCAAGACCATTACGTTACGCGGTGCATTAAAGATGTCATTCAGTAGGGGCTACATTTATAAATGAAAGCTGAGTGATTATCAATACATAGGTGCATTGGCATGTGTGTTATATATTACACCACCTGAAAAGTGCAATGACATCAAGAGGAAGAGGCTTAATGATCCATTAGGTGCAGAAACGCATTAGAAGTGTGTTTTATCGAAGTCTGTGACATGGATTAAAAGGTGCTGAATTAGAGTGGTCATCTAAAAACTGTTAGATTAATCAATAGAGCATAAAAAGAATATGTTGTATTCATTTTTTTAAGACGGTCTTAATGTATTGAGTTGTCATAAAAGAAAAGCTCATAATCATTATGCATACTACATTAAGACTACAAAAACAAAATTAGAATTCACCACGTTCTTTATGAAAAAAAAAAAATGAGCTGCAGTGTACTGCGTGAATCGTCTGATTCCGGGCCGATTGTTTTTAAAGAAACATCTCTTGGCGCATCCAATATTTATATTTAATAATTTATATTAGTAAACCACCCAAAAAAAAAAGAATTAAATGGTAAATCAGTTGAATGTGCCACATGATACAGAGCCCACAGTGTGTAACTCTCATACCAATGCTTTATTTGTAGGTAGGTTCCAGCACCATCCTATACTTTCTGGTGTGAATGATTACTTCTTTCTGGAAGAAAATCTGTCATTCCCCCTTTTATATATATTTTAAGATCATTCCATAGCTCCAGAACTTTTTTGGTTGTGCTTCTTGCCTTGGTTTTTCTGTACAGCTGGGCACTTTTGCCTTTCATATTTAGTAAGCTCATCCACATGTCTGTAAACAAACAAACTAGACCATCGTTGAATTTACCCCTAGCCCAGGGAGTAGCTCCCTTGTGACATTAGCTTTGTGAGGCTATTTAGGTAATGTGGGTCTGGGGTGCGCCACACAGAGAGCGCAAACTGCTGTGTGATGTACATGTGGTGGGGTGAGAGACAGGGAGGGTGCGCTGTGTGTGAGCTTCATGGATAATGAGAGTAGGAGACAGTGAAAGTATGTGTGTATGTATGTATGTATGTCTAAGTGTATGGTGTTAGAGTGAGTGTGTGTAAGTGTATGGTGTTAGAGTGAGTGTGTGTAAGTGTATGGTGTTAGAGTGAGTGTGCTATTTATGTCAGTAGAGTGTGAATAATTGTATGGTGCTAGCACATGTGTGTGTGGTGTTAGAATGCATGTGTGCGTATCCTGTAAGCTTGTGTGTGTTGGCGTACGGTGTTGGCATGAGTGTGTGTATATTAGTATTTGGTGTTAGAGATGGATGGGTGTTGTATATGGTGTTAGCATGGTTTTAGAGTGTGTATGATTGTTAGTGTATGGTGTTAGCAAGAGTGTGTGTCTGTTAGTGTATTGTGTTAGCGTGCATGTCTCAGAGTATGGTGTTAAGAGTGTATGGGGTGAAACTAAGGTTAGAGGTGCGAGAGAAAATAAAGTGTGTGTATGTATGTGTAAAAGTATGGCATTAAAGTGAGTTTGCATGTTTTCATTATGGGGCACTGAAGAAATACTGCATCTAGGTGCCCTTAACCCTAGACTCGCTCCGGAGGCAGGGGGCCACACCATTGGTCTGCCCACCTCCAGGGCCAACCCTGCTCCTCCCTGCCTCTTGAAACCTGAAATATTGAGGAACATACCGTAGTCAGTGAGGAATTAAACGCTAGCTTCTTGAGATGACTATACTAGTCATTTGTCCTTAAGAGGTTAAAGCACATCTGTTATGGTTTCCCGTAAAAAACAACTATTTTAACATGGATAAGGATATATCACCATTTTTCAAGACCTACGTTTTTTTCTGCCTCTTGTTTGGACTTGCGGGGCTAAAGGGAGAATGTTTAGGTTGCAAAACAAGAAATATCCTTTTTAAATGCATTAATTTGTATTTCTTTCCCATAATGCAGTATTGTATTCATTCCACGCTAATTCTGAGATCGGCGTTTCTCATTAGTGTCCCTTATTAAAGCAACAACCATAGCAACTAAATATTAGTGTTTTGTTTTTTTAAACATCCCATCTATTCTTAATTATTTTACCCTGTGTATAATAAATGTATGGTTTGAACCCATTTCATTAATGTGGATGATTAATTATGTCATATTGTTTATTTTGTACATTTTTTTTTGGTTAAATTCATATTTTATTCAGTTTATTATTTTCAAAACAACATTTAATTAACTCTTAGCTTTAAATACTGGCGAGCGATCCGCCATCTGTAATGTGTTAATGTGATAATTGACAGCTGGGATTGTTGCATGCCAAGTGTGAAATATTATTTAGAAAAAAATAAATTAAATCTTCGCAAGCCTCTGTCTGCTAACTAATGAAGTTGATCTTGATTCAAATGAGATCTATGTTTATGTGGGCATAATAGGCTGCACATTTGTGACACTTAGCAGTTTTATAGCTGAAAAGCAGCAAGATAATGAAAGAAAATGCTTTGTTCGCTGCAACATTAAAACAATTATAACTTATGTATTCATTGTCCAGTAGTTGGATCCAGATTGTTTCGGTATGAATTTGCAGAACGTAGGTCTCTGGAGCTAAGTAGTGGGAAATAAAAAATAGGGCATCCGTTTTATGGATAGCCCTGGCCCTGGAGAGCCCTGGCACTTTAAGGCCAGTAGCCACCTGATGAGGTAAGTGTGTCCGATGGCTGGATATGTGCGGCTGCACCCTACATTTTTATACTGCGTGCTACATCACTTGATCTGCTGCTGGTTCGGCCGGTGGCCCACCAGGCGTTTGCCGCTTGTGCCAGATAGCCAGTATGGACCAGATCTGTGTCAATTAGGGGCAGCTTGATCTGTATATCTAATCTCCAACTGCCCCTTTAATAGTCTACATACCTAGGGACGCATGTCGCTGGTTTATCACAACACTCACAAGGTAAATGCGCTTATAAAGCCCTGCGAGGTCTTGGCTTCCCCAGTAAACCACAAGGAGATGGACTTGGAGTATGGTCAAAACTCAACACTGAACCATCCTTAGAGTTTTGGCAAAATAAATATATACAGGCAATCTTTATGTTTGCATCGGGATTGGTGGATTTGAAGGAAAGGTGATGTCAACGGTAATGACGTAAGGTGAGATCAGTTTTAATAAAAAGGCACGATGTAATTGTGGATCACTGTAGTTTGAGTCAATGGAAAGTTAGGGCTGCTACAGCTGAATTGGGCTGTACAAAATGTACCTAGTCAAGCAGAATAAAGAACAGGCATTCGCTGGAGCATCAAAAAGCCTCTGTACTCCGTTTGCCACATCAGTGCACGCGCACAACTACTTCACCGGGACGGCAAGGAGCCTGCGTGCCTGAGCTTCCCATTTTGGAAAATGGGATCCCATGTGCCTTACAGATGAAAATGACATATTCTGGCCTAGGCTAACAGGTGGGCAATCATCCTGGGCTCTTTGTAGCTCCACTGCAGCCCACATCCTGGAGCTGGAAAAGTTCCAGGGTATGTTAATGATCTCTCCAATCAGCCCATTAACACTAGAGTTGGCACAGCATCCATGGTTTACTTCTGCCCAGCAACACGCATCCTTCAAAGGTGGAGCACTGGAAAATGACATCATATCCGGGAGCTCAGAAGACGGATGCAGCGTGGAGGGGATGGCAGCTGTGATGTCATATCCCGGCGTTCTGTGTGTAAATGAGCCGTTTGGGGAGATCTCCCCTGTAACCAGCTCATTGGTGGTGCTGACAGGCTTAGGACATAGCCAAAGATTAATGGCACAAATGATATAATTATCTTCAGCCATTTAACCCATGCTGTGCCATAATAACGACAAGTGCTCAGAGCTGAGGAGTGTTACATAGAAATAAATGATATTATGATAACAGATACCAGATACCATCAAATGTTATGAATAATGCTGATACATCAGTTCCCAGCGCTGGTTAACACCTCGAATGCCAATCATATTTTCACAATCATACTTAATATTTAATGACATAGCGACTTGCAAAGTTAACTGATTAAACACATGTTAATTAGAGAAAACCTCTTTAAGCATTAAGACTCTAGAGAAAAATGGTGGCAAAACGATTTATTTGCATGTGTCTATGATTAAAAAAAAAGCAAACCAAGTCAATTCAGTACAATCAAAACCGCTATAAAGGGCGATTATGTTCAAGTGACAATTAATGCAATCTGAACTAAAATAAATGCAAAACAATATGAACAGGAGAGAGTTGACAGTGATTAACAGGGCAGAGTAAATCAAGAACAATTTAATGAGGTTGTTAGGATACTAATTTGAATTGGTTTCCACAATCAAGCAAAGTCTAGTGGTAAAGACAATCAGTTCCTTCAGCTTTAATTTATGATTATTGTGTATTATGTGAGCTAAAGTATGAAAAAAACATTATCATGAATATTGTATGACTTAACTTATGGTGAAAACTTCTTGCCCCCTTCCAATGTTCCACGCCACTGACCCCTCCTTGTCTCAATGTTCCACGCCACTGTCCCCTCATTGTCCCAATGTTCCACGCCACTGACCCCTCATTGTCCCAAGATATCACACCACTGATTGGCTGCTTCAAGCAGCCAATCAGTAGCAGGGTAGTGCTCCCATTGAAATCACATCTCATGGATGGCAAATAGCTGGGGCAGGGGAATGGGCAAATGCATATGGGGGGATTCTGTAGGGTTAACGGTACTGTGAAAGGGACATTAAAGGGATATTAAAGTCCAGTTTTAAAGCCACTGATTGGCTGCTTCAATCAATGGGAGTGCTTTCTGTGCATGTGCACAAGGGGTATAAGGCGCGACCACAGGCAGCACTGGAGGGCCGACGAAGAGGCAAATGCAAATGGGGTATTCTGCAGAATTCCTCAATACATTTGCAATGGGGAATACATGAGAATTAAAAGGGACCACTCATCTATCATATGCGTTTAACATGCATAGAATGGCCGGAGTGACCCTTTAAGGAAATCCTTATGGTAATAATGGTGAAAAATGCCAAACCTTTTAATTAAAACCCAGGGATATGTTAATGTAATTATATAAGTGATTTAAACATAATTATCAACATTCTGTCAATGTCATTAAGGGTTAGTGGATGCAGCAGGATTTATTATAATGCTCTGTCCATGTTTCTTAACATATTCAGGACAGTTAGCTGCTATGCTTAAATATGTGGGTTATTTTGTCAAATTCCTTTTTAGAGAAATGTTATTTAAGGGTGATATTCAATAAATTAAATTGTATTGCGGAGTTTATGCAATGAGATTGATTATGTAGATATATTTTATGAATTTTCAAAGCAAAAGACCTAGTTACTTTGGGGACAAGTAGAAACAGAGGCAGGGGTCTCAATCACGGGACCGTCCGGTGTCACCCTAGCTTAGAGCCCTTAGAGTGATTTACAGGCTCCTTTCACAAGAGAGACACCAGAGAGGGTGAGATTTATCGTAATGTTACATCAACAGAATTCCTTAGTTATTATCTATAT